>MNPL01013776.1:74375-89748 GCA_002081605.1 Tropilaelaps mercedesae | reverse complement strand
TATTATTATTATTATTATTATACAGTACTATTTACAGTGTAGGTTGGATCCACATAGGACATTTTTAGTCTACAAGCTCAACCTGGGACTATTAAATAAATTGAAGAAAAATAAATAAATCTTATGTCCGCTACATAAATAGATTCTTTAGGATAGGAGGATAGAGCTTAGGCTCAACGTACACGTAGATTCCATCGGATAGGCTAGAGAAGCAACCGTAGTTAACCTCTTTCCAGTCTCCATACGAGTCTCTCCGCCTTTTGAATGGTGAGTATAACCTCTAGATCCCTATGCATCCTTTCGCAACTGTCGCCATCCAGGGCGAGCTGATGTGCGTCACAAATATGAATTCAGGGTCGTCCACTGAGGAGCAAATGGATGAAGTCGCGTTCGATGCTGACGAGGAGATTCTGGCCGGGAGTGGAGTCGATCGTTCACGTGGCACTGGCGCTATCCGGAAGAGAAAAGCTTCCGATGCTGACGCACTTCTTGATGCAGGTGGACATAAGAGAGATGGTTTAAACGAGGATGACGATGATGATGACGGCGTCGGTAAGCCTGAGTGTCTATGACGCATTCATTGTGCAGTAACATTTCATCATTAATGCATGTGTGTATATGTTATCTATTCATAGGCCAAAGGTCAGTAGCGCTGCTGAGATTGCTGGGCCAGTAACTGCCTTAAGGCGCATATACCACGCATACGGCCTATCTCAGTTGTGTGTGCTTTGATCAGCTAATTTCTAAGTCAACGGTAATTGCACGAACAACTGTAGCTGGAATCGGTCACTGGATTAATATATCGCCTCACCTATTTGCAGGCAGAACGGTGGGAAGGGGGAACACATTTTTAAGCCTACGAAACAGATTTGAAGTTACATACTGTAGCTTACCTAGGGCAGTATCGTGTTATCTGGCAACATATCCTTTTGATTTTGCCACAAGTAGTTAACTGTTGGTGCCACTGTCGATAATTCTAGATTTGAGTGCTATTAAATCTAGCTACATGCCTACGATACTCGGTGAAGATGGAACCGATGGTGAAGCAGGTTCACAACAGCAACATGTTGTTGTACGAGAAACTGTAAGAACTGTCCACGTGAAAGCTTTTCATCAGAAGCCGTTCCAGGTACTTTTTAGGTACATTGACACCTTTTTGTCAAAAACGTGTAGTGTTCGAGAGGTCAATAATAATTACGGCAATAACACGTCATTAGTAAATCTCCGAGTATATGATACGTTAATTATACTGTAAATAATGCGTCGCATTAATAGAGTTGCTAATGAAAAAAATGTATTTGTTTAATATGCTTCGAGTATTTAGTATGCTAATGCTTACCTTCACCAGCTTGGACAAACTCAATCTAATTGCAAACCAAATGTGCGATGTTTTTCATCTTGGATAGGATTTTACTTAAATGTAGCCTGTATACTTGCCCACATGAGTTGCCTAGATCTTCTTGTTCTTGCAATATGGGTTTTCTTATTTTATTAACACCTGTTCCGAGCTTTTAACTATTATAAAATTATTTGAAATGTTTTGTTGAATGGACTGTTCCTGTCCTAATTTTGCTTTATTCTTGTTATTATTATATGGATACTTGAGACGTTTATGAGTTGTTATTGTGAAGAGCCCACTGAAGCAAGTCGTCGATTTATCTTCTTCATTAATTTCGTTGATTTATAATGTCACTTCATGCAGATAGGAGAGGTTCCTGAAACGGCAGAGCACGGCGATGCCGAGGAAGATGATGACACTGAGGACGATTCGAGTCAGGAGCGCAGGTGGGTCTCTATCCAAGATCTACTATTTTAATGTAATTACAATTTGTTTGAAACATAAGAAATTAAACGCTTACTTGTATGTTATATGTTTTTCTATGCGGCTGAGGTTTTTCAGCGTCGTCGCTTGCATTTTAGGTTTATTGTGTGATTCACAATGGCGATTCATTTAAGTATGTCGAAGGAATGACAAACGTTTAGATTGCGTTACCCAGTGTCTAGCAAGGCCCACTTTTGACCGATTTGTAGGTCAGTTAAGAGCCAACAGCCAACAAATGTGTTTGGGAGTGTCAAATGTCGTTTTATTGTGGCTTTCAATTAGCCAAGGGCGATGTAGATTTACTTTTGATGATTTTCTAATTTTCCAGATTTCTCACCTATAATCACGTCGGATTCGTAGTATGCTCCATCAGCGCAGAGGAGTCTTCGATTGATGTCGACTTCCACAATTCAGCCGACCGTCATCCGCTAACACTACCTAATAAAGGCTACACTATGGCAGCGCTCGATGGTCACGCTTTAGTTTTAGCCTCAGAAAGTGAAATGATGGTGTACCTCCTGAAACCGGAAGCTGGCGAAGCGAGCAGTTGGGAAGCGGAAGTAAAACACGATTTTATCGTGGCGGTGACACTTGGACCAACCTATATAGCCATGGCTACACAGAATCAACTACTGAGGCTTTTCACTCCCGGCGGGGCTCAGCGCGAAGTTTTGAACCTGCCAGGGCCGCTTCTCTGCATGACAGGCGCATCGATGTTTAGCCTTCGAGCTCAAGAGTTGCAGCCGCAAGACAATCTGATGGTTTTCTACCACTTGGGCACCGGCCTAGATGATCGGCAGAACATTAACTGCATGCGATTAAGGGTCTCGCATAGTGGGGTAACAACGCGTGGAAGCCATGCGCCTGTGGGTCTTCCTCGAAGAATTAAGATGGTATGGGCAGGCTACAGTGAAGAATTTCGTCCCAGCTATATGAATTCGAAAGGCATACTTTTCATTTATAGCGACAAAACGGGAGCTTGGTATCCTGTGTTCGACGGAAAAGAGAAGTTAGGTCACGCCAACACTTGCTTCATGGTATCAGTTGGCGAGAGGTACAATCGCTTATTGTACATTTCTTGCAGACGGTGGAGGCCAAAAGTGCGTCCCCTTCCTGTACTTATCAGGGAAAAGTTACAGATACCCTTGCTCGACGTTGCCAGTGACAAGACCCAATTGGAAGCGCGCTATCTACGACTGAAGCAATTGCCACCGGACGAAGTTGAGAGTGGCATGGCGAAACTGGCGCTGCAAATGTTCGCCCTGGCACTGAAGGCCGATCGTCTGACACGGGCAGCTGACATCATCCGCATGGAATGCTCACATAGGTGAAGCATTGCTGTGAATGAGCAAACTAGAACATACTATATCATAAATTTTTGGGCAAGTTTGCGACGATTTGGTTTATTCTAACTTTGGCTGTTCAACAGGTCAGATGTTCTTTTTTTTTTTTTGAAATGCCTTCTTGGTTACACCACTAAGCAAGCACTTCTTCACAGAATTCAACCAGTTTATACTGGAAAGTAGAAACGGCACTTTTATGTTTTTCCCATTTTATTGAAGAAATTATATTTGGCGGTAATTTCTCTCTAAAGTCTCCTTTAACCACCATGGTAAACAGAAAACTCGATTCAAGCCTAACAGTAGATGTTTTTCGCTTAATTTTTTCAATTTAGAGAGACACTTCAGTTCCTTATGGAGTATATGGAGGCGTCGAATCGCAATAATCGTTATGACAATCTACTGAAGTTAGTGAGACAGTACCTTGACGAGGGTGAGTCGGAACTGGACGAAGCCGACAGCCAGCCAGGTGACGAGGAGGACTCGATTATGGACAGTACGGACGCGACTCCAACTGCTGCCCAGTCGGAGTTTATGCCCTCCGCACCCATCCTAGCGCCAAAACGCATCGTCTTGGGTTCACTCAGAGCTTCCGAGAAGAGCTACCCTAAGGCGGGAGATTTAAATCCATTCAAGAAGTCCACAACATGTAAGTTTTGGGCCGGCTAAATGCGAGCGCATCTGAAAGCAGTTTTCGTCACCGCCATGACTTTGTGGTTGGCATGTTATTTAACAATTCGTACAACCTCTTTTTTGACGCTTTTTGATGTCGAAGCAAAAGCCCACTTAGACAAAGTGACGCACCGTTGCGCATTGCTAACGGACCATATCCCAGTTAGGCGACATTGCATGTAAACGTTTTTGATAACATCTACTCCTGACTGACTACCGCTTAGAAATATAGTGGTTCTCATTAAGGGAAGAAACATTTACATACGTTTTAAGGTTTGTGTTGGGCCTAGTTACGTAAAGTAACCCGACAAAGGACCTGGTTCATGAATTCATCTTGTTTGCAGCTGCGTCAAAAATGGCAAAGGCAGGGCACTTGGATGATATTCTGTCTCAGAAAATCACAAAGTCTGCCCCTCTGCCGGTTACGAAAGCTACTCCGGAAGCGACTCGTTTGGTTCCCAAACAGGTTAAGCTGTCATCATCACTAATTTCAAAAAAAGGTAGGTTATGGTCATTCGTATAGCCCGTAGAATTTTTACAACTTTTAACCGCACTTTTAGTTATTGCAATGTATCAGGCTGAGAAGTTTCAACAAAACATTTATACCCTTACATCCGCGGATACGGAACATTTCTGAACTGCCTCCAAAAATACGATACTATACGTTGCTATTCATAAGTCACAAAATACAAAAACCTTAATTTTACATCAAAAGTGATGTTGTGTAACAGAATGTGAAGACGGGATACAAATTTCGTTGCATATTCCGAGCACCAGAACAAGAAAGACCGATAGCTTTTTAGACAGGCATGCGACTTATATAATCTTATGCTCATTTTAATTTTCTAGAGGATGCATCAACACGCGTTAATGAAAAACGTAGCCCATTACAACTGTACATGGAGGATATTATGGACGAACTTAAAGCCGAAAGTCCCGATGGAGGCAGTGAAACTTGGCTCAGAATGGCCGCTCAGAAATATCGAACTCTGACTTCAGAACAGAGAACCGAATACCTCGAACGCAGCAGGAACCCGTCAAAGAGAGCGCGGGTGGAAATGTCTTAAACTGTGTTTGACTTTAAATATCGATGCTATCATTTATATTTCAAGGTGTGGAAACAAAGTACTATAGAGTAGTACTCGTAACGATGTACTCGAATACTACTAATATTGATGCATGAAACTTTACATTTTAGGAGGTCCTCTTAGAACCGCTTATCTAGTAGAAAACATTGCATAGAAAATCAAGCCAATGTGTACTTTTTCGACAAACAGCCAAGAGAGAAAATGCAGTTGTAATAGTGCTTTTTGTACATTTTTTTAAAGACTGAGTTACATTTTAACTATTTGCACTTAGCACTTATTTTTGGCTAGCTTCTACCCGAAGAAAATAAACAACAACGTGTCAAGAAAGCATTGCATTAACGCGTTTGTATGCCTCGATGGCCAAAGAATATATAATCATGCAAAATATTTAATAACTCCAAACATTGACTTAGAAAACGTGTATTATGTACTAAATCGATTAATTATGTGAAGCTTCACATCATGCATGCTCACATTACAGTTTTGGATGTGTAAAATTAAATTTGATTTAGATAGGCGCGGGTTTCGTGTTGTTCAATCAAATATACACCATTATGATTAGTATGAAGGAAAATAAACATATTTGTTAAAGAAATGTGCGATACTTGATTATCTCAACATTATAAACAGTGGTATTTACTATTTATAGACTCGTCTATATCATGTCAGGTTTCTCTGAGATTGTTTCACTGTGAGCTTATGTAAATACTATTTATTGAGTTTAATCCATTTTTATACACAGGTCATTTCTGGTTTATTGAACAAGCGGGAATGATCTAACCCAATTGATCATGTAGAAACTTCTTAGACACTGCCGGTTTCGGATAAATTTCCCAGCTGGATTCTAAAAATAAGCGGTCCGTTTTTAGTCATGGGAAAAGCCACGAGCTATTGAGTAGATGAACCTTTGTAAACCAATTTGGTTGCTGGATTCCCGATTCGACTGCTCAGATGATGGTGATTTATGCATCCAATTTTAGCCGCTATCAGTGCAGCCGTTAAGGGGATTCATTGTATACCTGAAGCCAAAAATTGCTAGGCGAACTAAGACAGGGGCAAATGAAAAGTGCAGGTTTTGCTTGCATGTTTTGTATGATTTCGGAATTGTAGATATGTAGATTACTTAGGCACTGAAGTGAAATGAGATGCTTTATGAGAAAGCATCGTCCAATTCCGTAGTCAGATCACACCTTGTAGCCTGCTATTACTTCACGTTAACTTTCGAGCAAAGGGGTTACAGCGGAAAAAGACCACCGTAGCGCTCGCTGCTATCCAATCGGTTTTCTCTAGATCACCGATCGATTTTTGGAAAATGAGAAATTCTATTAAGGAGTAGTCTTCGATGCCTGGTTATTGGGTAATTCTCTTAATTATGGGGTTTGGGTCACTTTACTTGTGCTGACACAAACTACAATCACAGAATTTTTCGGTGTAAGCTTTATGAACCTGTTTTGTCATAGTCACTGAAAAGACAGGGCATCGATGAGTTCTCCTATTTTCACCAGAAACTATAACAGGCAATCGGCTCACACAAACCAATTTGTTCTCTCGTCATCAAACGAATGCCTTAAATCTAAAAATGTAAATGCTAGTGGCGTGGACAGGGACCCTTGGCCCCCTCTTTAGTCAGCGTGCTCTATAAGTATTAGCTTCCAAAATAGCAAGAACGTGTGGTAGTAGTGATCATGATACTTGTCTGTTATTCCCACCTGGGCTCTTACGCTGTCCTTTTACTTTCCAATATTTCTGCTCTGCCCAGCTTGGTTAGGTTTGTCACCTGATGGTCTTTTGCGAATTCATATATCAGTTCCAAGTAGGAATTTGGAACGAATTGTCCGTCTTGAACTGGTCCGATCGGTCTCGTGTGAGTTGGAGCCTATTTATTGCTGATTTTTGAGCGTTTGCATAGCCCTAAGATGCATCTCATTCAAATTTACTAGGGATGATCACGAGTGTATTTGGTGTCTATCCTTTTTAATTGCAACAGAAAGAATTTGTTACAATCTTACGCTTATCATTGTTCGTAGGCTTCTGTTTCGTTATCATGTTTTTATTTCCATTTAAGTCGGGGTATTATTAAAAGGTATATCCAGTCGATCAATAAACGCGATGCAGTTATAGACTTGAGTTTCATCATTGTTTCTAGCGACAATACTCTTTTAGGTGAATAGCAGACTTTCAAAAATAATGACCATATGTATTTATGGGGGCAACGTGAAATTGCCCTTCTTTGTGCTCGCTCTATGTACCGCCCTTTTAAAGTTTCCTGCAAAAATTGTTCTCGCAACAGATAGAGAGAATAGAGGTCTAATAGATTTACTAAGTAGCTTTGCAAAACTCGAAGCTCGTGATTTGACTTGGGTGCGACTTCTAGGTCCAGACTCACACCGTTTCCTAGTTGAGCACTATTTGTACCACGTTAGCATTACCTGTACTGGCTGTAAACAGAATTTGAACCAAACTGGCTCATACAAACTCAAACGCCTACATCCCGATGACTGGGATTTCCTGTAGGCTATTGCCTATGGTTGATACAGGCTTTTTTGTGAAACATGTTGTCGGATAAGTATGAATGTACGCCAGGTCAAATTATTAATGGTCTTGGAAAGAGCGCATAAAGGGTCTGAACAAGCAAAATTGCGATATCTACAAAGTTAGCCTAAAACGCTGTAGGCTTATGTGAATCTATACACGCTGACTAACAGCACTTGATCAAAGAATTTCTAATTGTGCCTCAAGTTACCTGTCTTCTCATTGAATTCTCGATGATATCAATGGATGAATTAGCTAAGATTACTCCTGTAACTTCTCCTAGAGAGAAAAGAAAGATAAAACCTAGAGATCAGATAATAAATAAGTCTAAATTAATCTTTCTTCCTATAATTGTAGCTAATCAGGAGAAGATTTTAATTCCTGTTGGAATAGCGATAATTATTGTAGTTAAGTGCTTCAATAAAATGAAATCGTTCCCCTTCTTCTCCGCGCATTCTTCGTGTTTAGGTTTTAAAAATACTTACGCTTGACATCATTTCATCTGACAAAAACCTCCCCATGCGATTTCCCATTCCGTGCAATATTTGCCTGTACTTCAACTGTGGCGCTGTTTCTCCAGTTCTATCATCGAGTTAAGTGTTCCTGGTATAAATATATCGCCTATTGACGTCACTCATATCGGCTAACTGAGGAATTGTGGAAAAATTGCTAACTCTTGATTCTGGTTTGTTTTTTGAATCGCCCCTTTGCTCGTACAACCGAACAGAATAACTCGTGATCAGGACGAATGGTATGCGAATAAAGAGCTAAACGGTGCCGTGCTGTCCGACGCCGTTGCGCTTGGCCGATTGCGTGGCTCGTGCCGAATTCTTTCTCTATTGGCCAGCGAGCTCGACGTTCGGTAGGCTGGTTAGCTATCGAAGCGACGCCAAAGCTCGTAGAACCTAACTAAACGGGTTGGGTGCGCGAGTGTGAGAAGAATGCGAAGCTGGAAGCAGGAATGCCTTTTCCCTCCTTTAGCGTTTCGATGAGACACCGGGACGCTAAAGGGAGACCTGTACCTTTGAGGCCTTCTTGCTGCTTGCTAGGCGGATGGCGTTTCGCTGGTCTGCCAGAGTTCCGGCTTCACACTAGAGCCGTGGCCATCGGCTTGAGTCTGGTTAGGGCTAGCGCACACACACAGTCACTCCGGCTCACGCTTCTTGAACGTTTCGATGGGAACAACATCATTGGCCTAGGAAAACCTGCACGGCTGCAAGGCTCGCAGACGCCACGACCCGCCTGCAGACGACACAACACACACGCTACTGCTTCGGGAGGAGTCCTTCGTAAGTTACTCATGTTATTGTACCGTCTTGTTACCTCGCTTATCTATTAAATTAGCAGCCTTGATCTCGTGATCGAAACATCCACAAATACAAAACTTCCGTTTGTCATTTTTGCGTAGCGACAATTAACGAAGGAATAGCGGACTCTATTCATGAACGTATGAAGAAGCAGCCTGCCCTGGTATAGAGGTAAATCAGCGATAAATCGCATTCAAATGCCCCAAGGTTCTAATGATACATCTCGGTTCAAAAAATGAACAGGATCAAAGCAAGAAAGTTTGTCGGATGGCTTTGCATTTTTCAGCACTGCGAGTACAGTAATGCCGCATGTCCACAGAAACCAGCGGGCTGACGAAGTCGATTTTGGTACAGAGTCTTTCTAGTCATTCTGGTAAAGTTAAACTGCTTGCTCCGGGGGCTCACATTAGTGCTGTTCGAACGGAGTGATATTCTCGTATCGCCAGTCCGGGCCGGTGACCGGCTACATCGAGGCATTGGGTGCTCCCCTGTTTTCCTGCATGGCCTGAACTTTGATTACTACCGGCAGGTGATGCCCAGCAAAATATCTTCTCCAGCGAGCGATCTCTTCTTTGCCGGCCGGAACGATATCCGCTTTGTGGTCTACTGCTAGTTGCCACACTTTTCGTCCAAAAACGAATTTCCACACTGCTTCTCTCTCTGGAAAAGGACCCGGTACGACTTTCAGATCCCGGTCGTTTTTATTGTTCGCCGACAAGCTGCGCTTATCTACTGTGCCTATACGTACATTAGAAGAATGAGAAAAAACACGTTATCTGGTTAAGTGCATCATCAACTTCTGTGAAGAGTGGTAGAAGCGACGAATTGAGTGTAAACGTTGAATTGAACCGTGAGACGATAACCTATAGAGGATATTGGAGGGTACACAGTGTGTTCACCTCAACACGTTTGCCGTTATAACAATCATTATAAAATTCTTTCTTAAATAAATGAGTATTCTAGTGCTTGTACCGTGAGTAAAATGAAACTGCTGCCAGGATTTAGTTCTATGTTTAGGGTATATATCGAAGTCGAAATCTACATAATGCACACCGATACCAAATAGGGATAAGGCGTGGATGATGTTCTTCCTATTAAATACAAAGCTATGCGATCTAGTATAAGATAAGGTGTATGCTTAGTTTTATTAAATCAAACAAAAACAAACGTGCTCGGAACATAGTTTCGCGTAGTGTGCATTGAATAAGATTATTTATGAAATGCAAGGTCAGCATTAGCGAGGTCGCATGGTTTGTTTTTGTGAACCTGACGCAATTTCCGACGATACTCATACGTCAGTCAGGTCTATAGATGTCTTAATGTGATTCCTTGATTACCTGCTTGAAAGTTTACACTTTACTTTTCAAATTACCCCACAGAAAAATTCTAGCGGTGTTAAATCGCAATTAGAGCACAGTGATTATCTGCGTTTCATAAGCTTAAGTACTTGCGAGATGCGCCCTCTATGTGCTCTAGAAGTATCAATAGTCATAAAATTAATTATTTAAGAAAATGAATTATCAAAAAAATTAATTAACTCATGGGATGCGAATCATCTGGTATTGCTTTATTGGCTCTGGACTTCACTTTTGTAAATAACATGTAATTTTTCAAAGAGTGATTTCGCGCTTTTTTCGCTGTCCTTTTTCAGTAGCTCTTCGAGGCGCCAACCTCGTAAAAAATGGACGAATTATCGCTATTATATTGTTCCACACTTCCATTTACTTAATATATTTAATGGAAACGTAAAAAAATATAAACCACCTTAAAAATTCAGTTTCTGTTATTTCAAAAATAGAGCGTATATATTTGCTCGTCTTATCATATATACATTATAATATCTTAATCTCTTTATGTATAAACACGTAAATAAAATA
This sequence comes from Tropilaelaps mercedesae, assembly GCA_002081605.1. Taxonomy (NCBI): domain Eukaryota; kingdom Metazoa; phylum Arthropoda; class Arachnida; order Mesostigmata; family Laelapidae; genus Tropilaelaps; species Tropilaelaps mercedesae. Next base: position 79,110 of record MNPL01013776.1, on the reverse strand, counting down.
TGATTGATCTTAACATTTCTCTATGTTTCAATTATTATTTAAACTGGCTATAAAACACCGTTTTTCAAACTCATTGTCATATTAGTAACGTCCGCTATATATGTCATAAAGATATGATAGTACCAACAGTAGTACAAAACCGGAATAGACCGGGTGTACTAAAAAATAGGAGAAAAATTATGAGTACGATAAAGCCCACGTTTGACACTACATCTAAAACTGGATCCATTTTAACTGCAGGTTATTAGTTTTGCTTTAGATGACATTCAGGCGTAGTAGCTGTTTTTGAGTTTTTTAGGAAATAGATTTCTAATTCATCTCTAGCTACCAGCTTTCGAGATCAAATTGAAAATACCTCGTGAAATAATAGAATCATTTTAAATTATTATTATCATTATTATTATTAGTTAATTAAAACGCTTATATGAACCTGGAATACCTTCAAGTATATAAAAATGTACATATGTGCATGAGCAAGTTCCGGAACAAAGCTGCGAATGTTTTCCCGAGTAAGGAGTTCGTATTTACTAGATTTAAAGTCCTTGTTGGTATTGTTAGCAGTAAAGCCAACCGGCCTATCCTGAAATCAAATTCCCAAAGTTCGTTAAAACTTTTTTTCAGGAGTTAGTCGGTGCCATGAACAGATCTCAATGTAAAAACTTATTCTTGTAATTCTGAGATAGCTTTTAAAAAACCTATTGTCTAAATATGGCTTTACCAAAAATAGGATAAATCAGAATAAATGCTTGTAGGAATTAGGTTATAGGGAATGAAAAAGGTGAAACCAGAACGTAGTTGAGCCAGTATGAACATTGTTTTTTTTTGTAGTTTTCATAGAGCTCTACGGTGAAACTAACGGCGGGCTTTTGCTATGGACATTTTATCATATTTTCTCTGGGAACCTCTTATTGGGCAGGTTGAAGCCAGTCGACGGAAAGTTGAATCTCATTAACCTATCGGATAAACAAATTCATGCAATGTACGCCTATCTCATGTATTCTTTTTTGTGAAAAACATACTTTTTCCTCCGACTCTCGTTTCTTTAACAGCTTTGTTTCAAGCTTGCAATCTTGGCATTTCTAAGCAGAACGAATGCCAAATGCAGGCCTAAGGGTTTCATTAAAATCTGTGACTTCTCGTTACGTAAAAAGAACTCATCCGGTCATTTACTTTTGGGCCAAAATAGTTATTCTGTCGAGACTGAATGAAACCCAGCTTTATTCCCTGCTCTGTATGGTGGTCGACATCAGGGCGGGTTTGCCAACAGAAAATTTCAGAGCTCTTCAATGTTTCTCATTCGTCCTGCAGAATGGTTTTGTCGCTGTTCGCATCTTCCCTTTTTGACTAGACTCAACGAATCCGTTTTTAAGTGAGATGAGACTAGGTTTAGTCTGTTTTAATTTGCGTTAATTTCAATGTAGGCTTTTTTCTAACAAGCTAAAGATGCTTTTCCGCTGCTGTTGTCTCGAATATGGTGTGAAAGAGTAACCCCGAAGATACTATCTGGCACCGGCCTTCGAGAGCGGTGCGGGCTTTCCGCATGTGTAATATACATTTGCTAGATATGGGTTGAAACAAAATAGGATATAGGGCGCGGATAGAAGCATATTGATACAAAAGATCGCGTGCACCTAGCGACTTGAGAAGACACGTAGTTGCACAGGTTCGTCCCCACCGTTGCATATTTACATTTATGGGGTCCGTCTTACGAAGTAATGCAACAAGCAGCACTGTGGACGTTAAATGTTAGCTGACGGTCAGCCCTTGAAATATTATTTTTTTGATACTAGGATTGGTTCCAATGACATGGGGCAGAGCTAGCGTTGATGATAACGGGTAATGAGAAGTAAAATAAGCTAACACCGCGAAATGGCTGCCGTGGCCATACTTTCATCAGTTGTAACCGTTAGAAGCCTTTTCAAGACAGCGAATATAAAGGAGGCGCAAGAAGTGAAAGTTCTAACTCAGCTAGGAATACTGAGTGCTCATACAGAACCAGACCGCAATACGCATCATATATTTTTCATGGGTAAAATAACTTCTTGTAGAATCCCTTCTCTTTGCCATGATAATACGAATAAATCGTCTTTTTTCTTGATTTTCAGGGATCGTGCACGTTTGTTATTCCGCTTCCAGTTACGATGTATCAGCTACCTTTTACCTTATTAATGTGCTCTGTGTAGTCACTCAAGAGAAGCAGCTGGATACGGTTCGGCCTTTGGTAAGCTGTAGCACCATACAACGTCGTAAAGATGTCGAAGGAGCCTGTAGCGCCGACGTTCTTACATAAACCGATCTTACGACAGGAAGACGATGGCAATCGACTGGTGTTCGAATGCGAACTCATCGCCAATCCGCGGCCCATGGTAACAGAAAGCAATACTTGGGTACGATAGTACAATAAAAGCTGTTGGTCATTAGTATGGGGCGCAGCATAGCCTACGGAACGGTTTATTTCACAGCTTATAGCGTTTCATGTTAGTACTTTTCTTACACATTTTGGAATTAAGAATTTTTACCGGTCCCTTGTATTCCCTTTAATATATCTTTACGGGGTTTGGTGCTTTCGTTGTGTGCTTTAAATGAGGAGCATTTAAGTCTTAATCCAAGCCTATCCAGCTGTCACTTGTAGCTTGTTTAGAAATATTTTGTTTTTTTGTTGTTTGCGTGCAAATGAATCCATAATGTAGTTTGGCCGCGGTCATATTTGGACTGTTAAAGAGGTGCATTTTTTCATTTTTATTCATTATTTATTTATCTATTTTTGCTTTAGCTTTTTGCCTTAATATTATTATTCTATATAAACGATGGTGCTTCCAAGCGTTGATTATACTCTATCGCCTATAGTTATCAAATTATACAGAACAATTGATTAATACTTAATTATTTGCTAAGAAAATAACTAAAATGAAAACTCTTATGATAAGTCCATCATGTGCGTATTTCACGTACACACAAAATTAATTGATTGTTTATCTTCTTGGTAAATGTATTTTTAGAAACCTCATCCATTGACCCCGAATTAATAATGTTGTTACGTAATTTCTTTAACTAGCAAAAACCTAGATGCTTGTCGAATCTACGTGCTATGTCAGATTATTAAGTCAACACTAATTTCGGATGTCTTTGTACCGACTCTTATCTTACACAGGTTCAGTGGTTTCGAAACGAGCACGAGGTTCTGGACACTCAACGAACTGAATATAAAATTTTAGAAAAAGCTCCGGGCAAGTATTACATTGCACTGGCCATTGATGATGTGTACGAACCTGACAAAGGACTATACACTGTTTTCGCCAAGAACCATCTCGGCGATGTCAGCTCTTCCATCAACTTGAACTTCCTACGTAAGTACAGCTAGGTCGAGCTACAAAAGCCAAATATGTTAGTAAAAATATAGACTAATAAGAACAGATATGGTATAATGGAAGCAAGCGTAGGAAACCTCCTTAAAACACCAATTTTTTAATTCGTAAAACCGAAAAAAATGTATATTATCTAAATTGGTGTGAATGTGTCTTGATACACTCAAGACACTCAAAATAATTAAAAAAGCGGCCTAATTTGCTAGTTTGTATCATGTAACTTTAACTTTTAAGTCAGCGCATGGCGATTATTTATTTACGGATATACGCATTATCCTGTTGAATCGCAAGATAAACCAAAAATGACAGAAATGCGTCTCGATGTGAAGCCATATGAACACCTGAGGTAGTAATTTCGCCTTTGTTGTCATAAATGTTATGCTGTAAATCGCTGTACTGATACTCAGGCAAGAATTCGGTTTTACCACGCGGCGTTTATTATAGCAACGTTGGATTTTTTGTGGGCTAACCTAGGGTGCTGTCTAACGATTCGGAAAGTATGAAGTGATTGGGGAATGGATTAGGGTGTTAAAAAACGATAACGTTAGCCCACGAGTTAGTCGAATGAGGAGGTATTCAGCTATCAGGCTACATGTCCACTGTCGATCAAATAGCCTTGCTCTTTCAATAGCCTAACTCTGAACTATCGATTCTATTTCGAAAGTGATTGCCTCACAGCAAGTAAAATAATTTAAAAAAGTAAAAGGATTAACTCTCGGACACAGAAGACCACACGTTTCTCAGAACATTACTAATATTATGCCTAGAACGTACAACAGAAATTCGATTTTCATAAATATAAGAATGGGACGGGGCGACATATTGGTTTCAAATACCAGTGATCACTGGTGAGCTTTTACTACCATTGAACGAGAGATAATATCATTTAATCTTCCATGACGTATTAAAAACCGGGTCTTCTCACAATAGAATATTAGCTGTGCGTGTGGAAGAAAACATACTTTGGCGATAATCTTAGTGTACGCACTCGTTTTACCTGCACGCTAGGCAGGTTTATCAAAATAGTTGCTGCTCACTAGGAAATGAATTGACTGCTGGGCTGTGTTTGGCTCTTACACCCTTGATGTCCTTACTATGGCAACGGCTGACGCGCCAAACTAGTAAGCAAAGAAGCTTTTTGGTGCAAGGAAGAGGCTTGGCCATCACCCTGAACTTTTCCGCTTCCCTTACCAAACAACTAAAATTGTGCACGTGTTAGTTGTAGAACATACTTTCGATAGTATTCGAAAGCTAGACCAGTCCACCGGCATTCTAGCGCGCTAAAATTCAAACACCTGTCAAAGTGGAATGACAGCAAATCTCTACCGAATAAATCTCTTCGAGTGATTGTCTGCCGTCGACCGCGGTGG
>MNPL01013776.1:62075-73788 GCA_002081605.1 Tropilaelaps mercedesae | reverse complement strand
TTTTTTTTTTTTTTTTTTTTTTGGAACATTTGCCATTTTTGTGGCAAATGTTTGAGGGTTTCTGCTCGATTTTGATAAACACGTCATTCCTTATATGTTGAAAAATCAGCACGCTTACTACCGAGCCCAACGCGCTTGGCCTTTGACATGTGCGCTTGCACTTAGAGTATTAACTTTCGAACTTCGAGCAAACATTTATCATTATTAATTTACTTATATATTGAGACAATCTTGTGTATCATAAAATGGCTTTTGAAAACTGCCCAGTAATATAAATACAGAATTGTCAAGATTGGCTTCCTGCGAAAGATAACAGCACGTTGTGTGTCGAGCCTGCACTATTCGTGAGAATGTAAGTCTATTTAGGCCGAGAGAAAAGCTGTACAATCTGGTCACATGTCTGATGAGGTTTCCCGTCTTAAATTCACATTCCAGACGTCACGGCTTTAGGTTTCCAGACTAACCTTTATGACGAAATGTTATTCAATACATAGCATATATTCCTGTTCAGATAAAATCATTTGATATTGATTCAACAAGGATACATCCCTTAGGATGCATCAGTGATATGTCTTTTGATCTGATAGCAGATAATCTTTCTGGGACAATGGGGCCGGCTATGCCAAACGTCGTTACTGAACGAGTTTGATGGAGTCTACCCAATTGAGGTGCAGGCCAATCGAAAGGTCGCCAAGGGCTGCCATGCTGCTTATATCAGGAATAACAATCAGAGATTGCTTAATGGTGGTAGACCTCGATTCATTATGCTACGGTTGACTAATACAAATGGTATGAGTATGTACGTCCAAACTGCTCATGAAGATCTTGATAGACTCCACTCAGCTTTTGAAAAGTACTTTATATAATTTTATACACCTAAACAAGATGAATCGTAGATCAATCAGTATACTTGCGCAAAAGTCCACTGAAAAATGCAAAAACAATTTAAAATAAAGAATTTTATATATAAAAAAGGGTAGGGCGGACACGTTCAGTAACCGCATGAGATGTAGGTCTACAAATGCCCGTATTTTGGAATTTGCGATCCTTTTTCTTATGCAAATGTGCCACCCAATGGCAAAGTTTCGTTAGTTTATATCTTACGTAACTCAAAAGGTCGACCAAATGCATAATGACCAAAAGACCACCTCCAGACGTTGTAGCGTATTCTACATCAATATTCACTTCTAGTTTTTATCTGTGTACAACTCGCATCTAAGGCCTTTTCTTTATTCACGTTACGACAGAGAACCTATTAACTATTTTCACTTTACGGAATATGAAGCGCGCTTCGTGGCAATAGAGACATATGTCGTAGCAACGTAAAGGGAGTCTTATTGAAATAAGACACACTGAAATGTGTATTTTCAATAGTAAAGATGCCTCACTTTAATAGATTTCTTAGAAAATTAAATTTTAACTGAACTGTGAATTGTCTTGTGTTTCAGCGGCGGACAAACCATTCGAAAGGTTAGTGATGGCCTGACGTTTATCCTGTTCTTTACCTATATTATTTTTTAACTTTTCGTATTGACCCGATTAATCCGGAAAGCAATTCTTGAACGCTTCAACCGGTACGTGCCCATACTGCTTCTGTGGCTAGAGTACATGAACATGCATCATCTATCTTAGCACAAGCTCGCCCATATAGTTTTAATCGTCCTCATCGCCTTTCACCTTAAAAATGAGATTACAAAATCTATCATGTCTGTTCCTTTGTAGCATCCAATTAAAATAGCTACATCGACATAAAATTAGGGCTGATTTTCTCTGCCATAGTTGATTGATTAAAAGGCACTATCGCTTTAGGAAAGTGGTTGGCCACTCGATTGCTATCCGTCGGGAGAGTCCACACGAGATGCCTGCCAAAAGCCAAATTAAAACGCTGCTACTGTGTTTGACGCTCGCACTTTTGAAAAAAAACTAGTTCAAGCTTTGGACTTACCAGGGGCCAGGTACACCTTTAAGGAAAATCTACTCGCTTTCTCGGTTATAACTTTTAATGGCATTTCAGTACCCTTACAAAGTGAAATAAGACCGCAGCACCTTCGGTTTTCACCTTAAGTCTATGCTGCGGCTTTGACCGCTTGAGTACAACTTGGAAAAATACAGCTGTTATATTCGTTTGATGAGGCCAAAGGGAAAGAGGTACATTGATTTGTATTTCCTGTTATAAACGTCATAAGGTAATCAAGATTGTAAGCCGACCATTGTGTACCACAGCCTATCGAGTAATTTTTAACTAAATCACCGGGCTTAAATGATACATTTTTAAATATATTCAGGTCAATAAGCACATTGAAAGTCTGTCTATTTGATCACACGAGCCTAAGCCCACAATACGATTCTTAATCCCTTTTCTCGCGCATCCTTTTTTAATTCTTTTGGCACGTTTTTCCAATGATACCTTATAAATCTTCCCATTTTTCATGAGATCCACTGTTTTAGTACTTTATAGCTATCGAAGTGTGTTGTTAATGCTATCATGGCGGGTAATTTTACCCTAATGCTGTTCGTGTTAGTGCAATGCACGCAGCGCCTTAGCGCATGCAGCGATATTTATCAACTAATATTCTGGACAGTCCAGTGGTTGAGATACTATAGAGGCTCAACTCGACGCTGACCCCATGCTTAGATAGCTTGCCTACTTTAAAACTCGCGTCTCGTCCGCCTCTGTTCAAGATGACTGACCCGTTAGGCTCAGCGCCGACTCGGCGTGGGGGCTGCTGCCCCGGTGGTGTGCATTGGCCTTTTCTAGATTTTTACCGTCTCAGAGCCCTTCCGATGTCTGCATTAGACAGTTGTAGAAGCCTGCTGTGGCTAGTCGCTTTAACTGGCAGAGATAACTGTCTGGATGACTTGACCACCCTGCTAAACCGTGTTAAGCCCATTCGATGCTCATTCGATGCCCATCCGCTACTGAAGAAGCGCTAAGTATGGTCAAGTGTCATGCACACACACATTCTGAGCGCCGCCATCAACAATCGCCACTAATGAAACAGAGAATTACGGGTTACAGAAATGCACTGGAGATCATGAACAGCCGGTCAGGCAACGGTAAGGCAAATGCAATAAGTTGGTTGACTTACGAGTTACGGGCACCGTTCCAACTGACGGGGTTGTCTACGCCAGAGTTGGCGTTTCAGGAAGTTGGAACCGCCTCAACTGTCAGAGGCGCTAATCTTGGAAGAGTGAATGACTATGCATATATTTTCAAAATTCGGACGGAGCACCCTGTTGGCTACGCCCTGTTTAAACGAGATCCCATACATTTAATTTTTCGTAGCGAGGGCGAAACCATTTGGGATTTAATTTTGAAGGTGAACAAACTTAGTTCAACCCCAAACCATTGCATTGTTCTTGATATAGACGCGCATGTAATTGCGTAGCATATGCTCATGTGCTACTTTAAACATATGCGAACGGCACGTTTCCCTGCAGCTATTTGGCCACGTTATATCTGCTTTGCTGCTTCTTATTTTGTAGATTGATTTAAGGCAACTAACATTATCAGGACACGTTACGCACTTAGCTTTCATCACCTAATACAATCTCTCTTCAGGAAAATATAAAGAATGCCGTAAAAAACACAGTTTTTGGCGTACTATTGAACGCCTCTTGTCTTCGTACATTTTATCCGTAGGCCTTGTGAATGTATACTTGATGTATTTAATGCGCTCTACGACAACATTGGCATGGCACTAGGGTCAAATATTTAATTTGCATCAGAAAAAGAAAGTAAGGGTTTTAAAGATGTTGTATATATATAGCTCACTGACCTGTTGAAGAATTGTAGAGGTGAGAACCTTTAGCACCATGATCAAGTGAAATCTCGTATACGAGTGAATCAGCCAAAATGTGGATAAAGGAATTTATCTAAGCATTCGTCACTTCCCATATCCCGCCACATATACCATACGAGACCAACAATAGTAGTGACGTCTTCCTTGCGGTCGCGGTGTTTATTTGTTTGCCAATGTCGATTCTCCTTTACAGTTTTGCTCACGGAGACGATCGTTTATGTTGATGCCTTCGCTCAGTCAGCTGGTCGACCCGTTAGCCGCGGCTATTCTGCATAACGCTGCAGATACGCCTGCATTTTGACTCTTATTCTGGTGCTCAGGTATAAACTCTTTCCGCCTTCGCGAAATGAGTCGTCAGTAGTTGACTTTGTAGTCTCAGGCTTTTCCTTTGCGTGAGGCGAAACGTTGGGTCGAGTGAGGGCTGTCCCGCGTAGCACACACCTTTTCGTAGTGCCAACCTTGGAAGACGTCGTTACAGTTTTGTGGCGCCAGCCTGTAGCTTCAGCATTATCGCCTAGTCCGAAATGCTGCTAATGGTTCTCCCAGCGATACTAAATATATATACGTATCGACACAAGTTAAGAAAACGCTGTGGCGTCATGTTGGGTAACACGTTGTCGATGCATGTTACACTGACGAAGGCGACTTTCAGATGGTTTTCCGTAGAAATATATTACGGAAGAGCCTGTTCTGAAAAATGACAGGTCGGATTAAACTCAGCCTCTGAGAGGGTAACACGTACTACGCGCAAATGGAAAGAATAGTTCAGAAAAAAATAGAAAACGCAAGCGCGGAAGCAGGCTCGACAGGTTCTAACAGCGCTCGACAAATTTTCCCGCATGTAATTGATATTTTAATTATAGTTCATGGTTGAACCATCGGTAATGTTCATGCAAGCGATGAACCCTCTTTTTTAATTGTTGTGCAACGGGAAAACAAATGTAGGCTCACTGAAAGGCATAAATTGATTCCCCTATAACGATTTTTTTCTATTACGGTTTACTCTATAATGCTGATATAAACACGAAAGTGTCGTTGACTTTTGTCAATATTGACCTACAATTTACTTTTGGTGTATATTGACCTCCCTCATTTGCCTTGTCTGCTTCTGCTGTTGTCTTTGCGAACGCCTTTAAAATGCGTGGACAGAGACATGCCTGCAGCGTAAGGCATTTGCGAAGGCAGTACGCCCCCTCTGAGCAATAATCAGCGGTCCTTACCGATCACCATTCGATGTGCAGCGGTCAGTGACAAATCCAACGAACCAAGAAAGCAAACTGCGCCAACTCATGGAACATCAGAACGTTTTACCTTATTATTCATTGCCAACGGTAACGGCTTCATTAGCGACAGCAAGCGGTAACACTTTCGACTGACTTGACGCATGGCAGTAAGTATATTACCCGCAACAGTCACACACAACGCAAATCAACGACGCGCAATGAACGACGCCTTAGCGGGAAGGAAGATTGACAGTCAAGCACAGTCATTACACAGTGAAAATGTTGATGCTACCTTTTCGAGTAGCATCGTCTATCTGATCGCTAATAACTATTATGAAGGAACCGCGTCATCACCTGCCCAATTACCTGTCTAATGTATCTATTTTATATCGTTTTCATGTCGGGAAATGGTATTTTATCGTTAAGCTATTTTTGTCCAACGATATTTTCTGTTATTCCTTCAACCGTTTGAGGATAGATTTTCCTCGCTTATCGCTAAAACTTAAGCCGTATATTGCCTCACTATTTTGGCAACATAGAATAATTTTATGAAACGAGAAATCAGAAACGAAAGAAAAGGCCATTCAGTTCCATTACGCTTTGCCTTGACTAGCGTTTTCCTTTGTATCACTGGGTAAATCGTCACCTTTGCCCAAGTGGAATGCCTCTGAGGCCATTAACCCAATCCAATTGACTAAGACTGAGCCTGTTAAAACAACTTTACGAAAGTCTTTTGACAGCAGCATCTTTTACATGTCTAGGGTTTTTAGTTTAGGCTCATTTCGTATTCGAGGTATAACGCCGTGGAACGAGGCGATGACAGCGAGAAATTCATAATGTCAAGCAAACCAACAACATAACGATGAGAAGACTTAAATAAATTTTTTTATCTAAGAATAAGTTATGGAATGCTCTGTTCCCTGATCAGATCCAACAAACAAAACCGGCTAAGCAAACTCCCCCCGTGTTGCTGTCATTACAAAATATACTACACCCTGCCAAATGGCCTCTCCGCTATATCTGTTAATTATCATCTCCGGACCGCCTTAATGCCACTGTTACGCAGAGAAATACAAATAGTTGCAAGGTTTACAACTGTGTACTCACAAAGCGGTAGCTAAAACCGCGGCCTAGCTATTCTCGTGAGTCAGCGTGGCAGCCTTCGGGGCCGGCCAGGAACCATTCGTCGACAAAGCCTGACAAAGTCTGGACGTCACCATCAACGAACGCGAGTCCCACAATAGCAAACCGGACCGACGCCTACCTAATGGTCGCCAACGACTCTTCGCTGTTTTTGGTTGATCTCGATATATAATGCGATTAGCCGTTCTCTTTTTCTGTATCCTCCCTAGAAGCCCGCGTCTTGAGCTATTTCTGCGTTACGCAGGCAACAAAACCGCACGCAGATAACCGACACGGCGAACAAGCAGCTATTGCATGTATGAAAGCGATGACTGCAGTAAGGGGCTGGGATGCTCGGTCTTTCGTGATGTATATCCTGCTCTCACTTGCAGCATTTATTCGAATGTAATGATGCACAACCGTAAATGCGCACTAATGCAAGCGTTAGCTAACGCTGATCCTATCGCAAACGATGAAGTCTGTTGTGAAGCCTTAAATACGCTGCTATGATAAGAACAGCTCATGTTTTGTTAAGATGTTGACCTTTAGATAGCTAATTTCTCGTATTTTGTTCAGTGTGAGCCGCATTGTCGTATTAAGTATAGACGTCCTATAAGCGTGTTTAGTTGAAACGACAATGCCGTGAGCATTGTTGCAATGATGAAAACCTACATCGGTAACTCGTTTTATTCCCAAGGTCGACCACTAACAGTCTCCGTTACGCTTTGTCTTAATAAAGATATGTAAATGGTGGCTTCAAGGTGGGCAAGCATTTACGTGCCGATGCACTCATCCTGGCACATACGCTTGCAGCGCCGCATCAAAGGCAAACAGAGAAATAGATTGTAAAAATTCAGGATTGCAAGACACGTCTAAGTCCACGAAGCCATATCGTCGGCAGTGATTTCTGCGCTATCAAACTTATTAATGACTACATTCTGCGTTGATGTTCACATTTTTTTGACTACCATGGTTGAGATTGTTATCGTCGACACCAATATTGATTCCGCCTACGTTTTCGTAGCCTTGTATAGAAGTACATGTTGCATACCTTAGACGGGTAATACGATGAATTGCTTAGCTGCTGTAGCCTTACGGGTTCATAATGGAACGATGGGACGTCCAATGCTCTCCCATTGACATTCATTGGACAATTAAAAGAATATCGCCAATGTTAGTTGAGGCCACACGCCTGGACAAATAATTGTGTTACCACCATTTTCGAGATGTATCTACAACATAGATCGGCCGTGTTGGTTGTATTTATTATAAACAGCTCTATTGTTTTCAAGTTCGGTTTAGAGTAAACGCATCAACGACGCTTCGTCGTCGTTGATGCGTCAAACAATGTATTCGGGACCAGCAAATACTGATATTTTACTGCTATTATCTCTAGACGCAGCGCAACTAGCGATAAATAGTTCAGCTTAAAATCTTGTAATGCGGAAATTTACGAACGTGTGCATGCCTTGTATTATACCGAAAAACATGTGCTCTAAATATGCTCCCTTCAATGGGTGCTATATCGGACGGTTTGTCGGTACGGGCGATCTTAACTGATTCATCTTCTACTTTATGTGAAAAATTTTTACGACTGAGGATGACTGACCACATTTTTTCGGGAGAGAGAACACTAAGCCCATGAGCGATTCCATTGTCCCTTGATAACGTATGGCGACTCGTTAAGTTCCTCTTAGGGATCCGGAGAAACATTACCATTTCTAAATCGTGGAAAATATGGCAAGGTTAGCACGCACCAGCCTGTGTGACTGTTTATTATGGGGTCGCCGTCGCTACAGAGGACTCCGGCTGGAAGGTGTATTAGGTATTTGCACGTAGTAATTACTAATCGTGCTAAGTATGAGAGTAGAATACTGCGAAATCAGACCCAACATCGAAATCATGTCAATACATAGGTCGTGTATACCCCTAACTCAGACCCTAAATATCTGAGAGACAGTAAAATGTATCAGGTAGTTAAGTATCGACGCCTGTTGGGCTGACGACCGTATCTGAGTGGTCCCGCCTTTTTCGGAAACATACAGAGAGAACTGCTTCTACTAGCATGAACCTTTATACCTTATATAAATATAACCCAGGGTTGTTGTTCTTCCGAATGTAGCAGCGATGTACCCAGAGATCTTTGGTTACGAAAAGGATTCCTGCCAAAAAACAAATTAGCGTTGTATGGAACTTAGGTAACAATGGGGCACTTGTGCAAGTAAAATTTTATCGTCTGGGGCACTATATAGCATGCGATCGGTTTCCTTTTCGCGCAAAACGCTGAAAACTTTTTGTGCAAAATAGTACGCGGTTTTTCTGAAAGACCGCATTCGCGTAAGACATTTTGCACAATTAATGTGGAAAACATGCAAGTCTTCAAAACTCTGATTCTACAAGCCTTTCATTTTTGTGTACTATACTCACATACCATACTTCATTTTATCAGAGACAAAGCTAACACCACTTTTCAAATGTGTTCTTCTTTTCCTGTACACAGTTTTATTTTTTAACCTTCCGCATTGAGTGTTTCGCGTTACGCACGGTAATTATTTAAAACGTCTGTCATCCTTACGATGTGCGACTCCGGTCCAAAGAGCATGTAAACTATTGCATCAAGTTAAAACTTATAAATACTTTTAATACAGCAACGCCTCGGCCCATACCAATTATAAGTACCATTAAAAAAGGTGTGGTTATCTTCTTGGTTCAGAACGCGCTTCGAAATGCTAAAAACTCAGGGAGATAGGCGTCTATAAATGTACGTTGAGAAGTGAAATTTCCTTTGTTCCATCCATCTATTTCAAATAGCTTTGGAATATTTCGAGTCTACTCAAATGATTATATCTCAATCGCGGTATAGTCAGGTATAATCCTCAGTATATCACCTTCAATCAGGTATAATGCCAGTTATGATATTCAGTCAAGTATAACGTCTACCATCTTGAGAGCACTTGAGGGATTTCTTTTCAGTGAGATACACCAACACGTTTAGCTTCAAGTTGCTGATATGATAATGACACCCAATTGTGTACTCTCGGATTAGATGCTTTCCGAAATAAATCCTGCTTTGGAATTGACGGTTGAAAAAAATTTCCTAATTTTCAACCATTTATCTGCACGTTTTATCAACTGTGATAGTCACTTCAGCTTGCGTCAAGGAACAACATCGTTCTAGTTTTTTGCAGTAAACTTGGCTAGTCCGTCTTGCCTATCATTTTCAGGTCTCCAAGTGGAATATGAAGTACGTCTGTACGACTTCGAACCAGCCTCAGAATGATGTCAATGGGCTTTACACGTCACAAACCAAGTGAATCGTTTCTAGGCTGAGACCCGTTCCTTTTCCGAGTATTTGCGCGCGTCCGGTGCGTCCAAACAAAAGAATAGAAAAAAATAACTCAACAGGGAAATGTGCTTGCAACACCAACGTGTTTCGCAACGTTGGTGTTGGCGGATGCGCCACAATACTGACGAGGACCGTGAAGCAAACGCTAGCGAGCAACTCAGCCGCTTCCGTCCCAGATATCTGCGACGTCGCGACCTTGGCGGCGTCTGTCGGTTGCGCGATCGGGCCAATTGAGGACGTCGGCCACCCTGTGGCAGCGCAAATTCGACAGCGCTGGGCTTCCGAAACGATGCGTTTCGCATGTCCCGCCTTCAGTTAACCTGGCTGCGGTCGTAGCCACGCGCGCGATTATTGCCAGAGAGCGGCCTAGGCTACTCAAGGGGGCAGTGAAACGGGAAGACCAGCTGGACCTATGAGTCGTCTAAAAAGCCGGGGAACCCAGAAGGCAGGGAGAACCGCGTGCTAGTGAAAAGGTGCAGTGCTGGAGACATACAGCTGAGAACCGGTCGCTGGACCGAGGGTCTGGGACCTCCGCCAGGCCCTGTGGCCTTCTCTCCCACTGCCGGCCGCTTCCCGGGACATCGAACGAGAACGGGCCAGTCTCGCATCAACATAGCTGCCAAGTGGTAGCCGTAAAACTCCCTGCCCGAGTTTTAGGCTCCCATCCCTGTGTTGATCGCGACTTGAAATTTTCGACACGTTATTCCTTCCGACAGTGCCCGTAGTGTCTGCCCATCATCTGGTGACGTGCAGTGACCGCTGGGCTCTGCCCCAACCGCCGACATGGCTTCGAGGTCAGTCCGAAATCGATCTCTATCATTCGCCGATTTCCTAATCCACCACCTACAGGATACCACTTCACAAGTACAGTTTTGACACCTTGAGTATCGTTCACTATCAACACAATTCTGATACAGTGATTTGGATAACAAGTATGTGCAAACTACCATGGATCTATCCAGGAGTGCCGGGATATTGTAGTAAAGGCGACCACGCGGAAGTACCGGTTCCTTCCCGTACTCAATGTCTGTACAACCGACTAGTCAGTTATGAAGGAATATTTGGCTGGAAAAGCCTCGAGTATGCCTCGTCAGCGCCTTCTCGTTATATATAAAGGCGCCTTAGCGGGCGCAGCAGAAAGTGCATTCGCGGGTCGACGCCATCTTGTGTGATGTTGTCCACTATGTTCGGGTATTACGGGTTGCCTGTTTATGGTAGAAAAGTCTCCCGGTACACTTTAATATGTAACACGAGAGAGAACGCTTGAACAAGCCCAACAACAATAGTAGACTCGCTATGTTTGTGCGCGTCCTCAAGGAATTATCTATGAACCGACGTAAAATTTATTGTTTCGCGTTGTAATTAAAAAAAAAAAACGCAAGGCTTAAGGTTGCTTTTTTCCTGCATTTTTATGGGTCGCACCACTGCAAAAATATTTTCTGTGGTTGGAATACCCCAAGCGTTTGTATTGTGCGATTATTTACTAGCAGGCTTATTTTCAATGTGTGATGCTAACTGTTAAAATGGTTGATTACTGATGTGAACTAATGCTAAACTGTGCATGTCGATGTGATCGTTCAAAGAAGTTGCAGCTGCAGCAGCGATACATGCAATGACTAAGGGATTTGGCAATCATTTTCCGAAAAGACACAGGAGTTCGTACCATTTTTCACTGCCTCACGGGCGTTTTTGTTATTATGAGTAGTCGATTCCTTCTCTCGCAAGCGACGGTTTAACGGTGAGCTAGGTTTACTTTGTTTCAGTGAATAACTACATAATTGATGCATATACTGCTACGGTCTATGGTCGTTTAGAAGCGGTCGTTGGTTAGATGCAGGGTTAACTATTTACGGGTGATGCTATTAATGAATGACGTGCTCGCCCGAACTGAACGCGCTGGGTACTCGCAGGGCGCTGGCAGAGCTGCGGCGATATTGGGGTTTGCAACGACTTTAAAAATTCAGCGAGAGAGAGAGAAATCCGGTTTTGAAAACATTGCGCAACTCGTCCTAGTTCTTGTATTAATCAGAAACGCTAAATGGTCTGATAGGTCGTCCAGAGGATCATGTGTGCTATCGTAAAGCGTTATGTCGGGGTTTGATTAATCTACCTATTCATTTTACGAATTCATTTAAACGAATATATTCAATGTTTTGACCTTCTTCGTGTCGTCGAGACGACATTAAATGCGACTACATCGAAAGCAGGATACTACTTTA
>MNPL01013776.1:31712-61432 GCA_002081605.1 Tropilaelaps mercedesae | reverse complement strand
GCACCTACATGTCTCCTCCAGTCGCAAGGCGCATACGAATGCACCAAGCCACCAGCTCGACACTACTTTATTATCTAGATAAAGGTATGCTAATGACAGTTGCGTCTCGAAAACATTTTGTTCGGACTCGTATAGATGTAAAGTTAATTAAACATCTCCAATGGCCACAACAAACCTGAAGTCCGAGCGGTACCATCTGGTTCAGTCGTTCAACAGGAAAGAGATGTACCCTTGCTGATTCGCCAGCGGGAAATTGGCGAGGTACATTTTGATACAATAAAATAGTGGGGCCTCGAGCTAGTTAGCGTTTCCGGGTCTAGAACAGTTACTGCAACGAGTTGCTAATAAGATTCTCGTGCTGGCCCCAGACAGACCTTCTGCCTAACGTTGCCATGAACTGAGTGGCCTTAGCTTTTACGAATCTACTATCACAGTTCGTATATCAGTGTCTAAGACAGCGTCTGCTCGAGCTAGTTTATTAATGGCCTGAAAAGGTAGGAGGTGAGAGAGCCGGCGGAGAGAGAGAGAGGCAAAGTAGATAACCAGAACGGAGAGATATTCTATAACAACGTCTCTAACTACCAATTAGGATCGTACAATGCGTGTCTGTATCGAGTAATAGCACCAGTTGAGATCCGAGACTTTGACTGCGCCTGCTTTTTTTAGAATGTCGGAAGCACATCACGAGGCCCAAACCTATGGCCCTTCGTATATCTACCAACGGGACTATATGGCGTACCTTGCAGGTTTATTGGTTACCATTATGCTTAAAAACATACAGCCTAAGGTTTATACGAAGCTTAAACTCGCACCAGACCTCTATAGCGTTTAGGGGGTTTGTCGCCAAGAATGGAGATGATGTCGTTGAGCTTAAAACGCGATTTACCTGAATCCTACCTGCGCGATCCTACCTGTATATGTTAGACTGATGTGACTCGCGGTTTCCCTTGATGTTATGTGTGCATAACGTCAAGCTGTACGTTTTTAAAAATCGCATTGACTATATTGAGTCCTCTGGAGCGAATGCACCCACGACCGCTGACGATTGGCAGCTATTACCACTGTAGCTGAACCCGTCTGTCCAGTATTGAATGCTTGAGTGAACGCGACGGATGCCTGTTAAAGCTGTTTCTCTATAACTGCTATCTCTACATACGTTCTGTGGCAATGCCTAACTGAATAGAGCAAGCCTGGTTCACGCGATTGACTAAGATTGCATACAAATCGTGGACAGGTCGTGATCTCTCTCTTTTCACTCTGCCTTTCTCCAGCTCTTGGCTTTATTTGTAGCTTATGGGCTTTAGTTTCATCGAAAGTTTTGCCTACGAGGTGCAACTGAGTGGCTGACGTCCTGCATACGGTCAACCGTTCTTCCTCTTGCGGGGCGCGGGATGGGTATCTGTGATTCTGTCCTGTCTCTGTGCGTTTCGCTGGGTGTCCCGACTTCCCGGACCCGGATGACGGCGGTCGTTCGAAGCCCCTATGCCTGGTTTGTAGAACGAACGCAGCACCGGCAGTGGTATGCGGCAGCGCGGGTGGGGTCCCGCCCACGGGTTGACGGTCAGGCGAAAACAAGCATCCGGTCAAGACAGAGACCTTTCTAAGTTCGCGAATCTTAATGCCCTCGCCTTTGAAGACTGTACCGAAGAAGCAGTGGTTCAAGCTATGAACTAGGGAAGGAGGTTAACCCGGGAGGATGGCCATGCCGGCGGCTATAGTAGACGAGGGATGTGTAGTCTGCCTCGATTCCTGCTTCGCGTAGACACTTGAGGGTTGCAGAGGGCATAAAGGTGGAAAAAAAACAAGGCCTTGGAACGTTGGCAAATAGAGGGAACACTAGCGGACTGTGGCAGTGTTGCGACAAAGCGTGTCTGTGCTGTCCAATCTAACTGTGGATTAGGGAATGGTGGGAATATACGGTGCCCGAACCAGTGTAGCATTCGTTCTTGTCAATCCTGGGTGCACTGGTGTTTTGCCTGCTCAGGTAGAGCTTACAATTGGACGGCCGAGCATACACACATTTTCTATGATCAATAATGAGACAGGACCGCTGCGCGAGTTAAGGCGGGAATAAAAACAGCAGGGAACAGGAGAATAAGCAGCTGAACTGAGACAATTTGTTCATAAATTAAAGAATGGTACCTAATTGAAACAACTAAGGCTAGGGAATCTGTACGGAAAGTTGTTCTGTATTTATTCAGTTTTGTTTTTATGTCACCCTTATAGCAATTCAATTTTTGATATTCAACGATGGTACAAATACGCTCAATTAACGGCACTGATGCGATACCTCAGGTAGTATCCAGTTGAAATTTTATTTTTTAATGTGAAGCTGAAAAGCAACGGCAATGACCGCCAACCATAAACATACTATCAGCTCTTAGCTCATGGCCACAGCGAAACGCACAACTTTGGCTGACACCTTTACTACCTATTTGCATTATATGAGGAAATCGTCGATCTAAACTGGTCAGGCAACCGTAGACTTTACAGTACCCATTCATGCATCTTCTCAAACGTATTAAAAGCTACCTGCTTCGAACTGCGTAACCTAGGTCACATACGCGTACGACGCTTACGGTATGCACTTGAGCGTATCTATACTATTAAGCATTGTGGCAGTCTTTCCTCGAGCGCTGCGTGTGAATGATTGAAGACGACGACTATGGTGCTTTGAAACGAAACACAGGGGGCGCCGGGACGGTGTAGCTTGCCAAAGCCGTATGAAGCTGTACGTTGTTGGATTATGAATGTGTGAATGAACTAGCGAACGAGCGCGCTTTTGTAGTGCTCGAGTGCTTCATTCCACCATCATTTGACCATGAGTGCGTACAGGTAGGTCATCTGTTTGAAAGCTAGCATATTGGAAGCACCGGCCAGTCGTCACATCGCCGTAATCAGCAGATAGAAGTGCCTAATTGCTTCTTGCTGACAGCATATATATTCTTAGTACATTGGAGCTCGGTGGCTTGGTGCATTCGTATGTGCCTTGCGACTGGAGGAGACACGTAGGTGCACGGGTCTACTATATCTTATAAACCTGTTATTTCGTTAGGATTTTTTTCGTTTATTTTTTGAAGCAGTGGCCCCCACTGCGTCTTGCAACAATTAAAAATGGAAACTGCAAATGCAGAATGGGCACGTATGAAGTCACTCTATCTCTGAGATCTGTTTTTGAGTAGAGAATATCTTCTCGGTTTAGAATTTTAGAGGCTAGACTGAGTCTTGCTTTAATTGTATATGTTATGCGTATGAAAGTTACATAAAACACAATTCAGGTATTAGTTTTTTAGTATACACCTGCTAGACAGCTGGTGCCTGGACCAGCAGTCTGACGCGGTAAGCCCAGTTGTTCACGCTTCTACAAAGATTAAGGTAACATTTATCCATGCAGCATTTATCCATACTGTAGTCTATATTAGTATAAAAAAAAGAAATTTTTCATATAGGCCAGGATTACGTTGAAGCAATGAGAAATTTACGCCTGGGCCTGTTCACCTATTATCGCATGCTGTTAATTGCATACACCTCACATCAAGCGACACACCTGCTTCAAACTTCAGTATCTACTATATAGAGGCCTCACAATAATGACCACCTACTCAGCACTTCACTAGCACAGGCCTCTATTTCCGTTTGTGTTCTTCAAGTGTTTTGTGTCAACTAAAGTTCGATGAATGATAAATTATGAATTTGGTCACACCAAAGCCGATTTTTCAAAAATGTCTCAACAGTAACAGTGGCAATGAATTATAGTTAATCTATTCGTTTTGACGGCGCAGGAGATGAACAGTGATTTCAAAATGACATTCTTGAACTACTTCGTAGGCAAATTGACGGCACGGCTCCGACGTTTGCCAAGAAGCCCTCGATTCGGCAGGAGGAGGACGGCGAACTCCTGCTATTCGAATGCCGAGTGACCGCCGATCCCGCACCGGAGATCTCCTGGTTCCATAATGGCGCACCAATCCACGAGAAACCCGGCCGCTTCGAAATTATCGTCAAGCCTGATGGCGGGCACAACTTTGACTGTACATTGCAGGTGTCTGATGTGACGGTCGAGGACGCCGGCAAATACAAGGTGGTCGCCAAGAACGAGCTGGGCGAGAGCAATGCCACGATCTCGTTGAATTTTGACAGCGACGACGCCAATGTTCCCGAGGGCGGTACAAAGCCGACCTTTATTGAAAAGCCGATCATTAAACAGAGCGATGATGGCAATCGAATTACGTTTGAATGCGCACTTATCGCCGATCCGGCACCCACGGTTAAATGGTATCTTAACGGGACGCTCCTACCTGAGGGGGCACGCCACAAATATCGGCTCATCTCTGATAAGCACAATCATACAGCGGCTCTCGAAGTGTCGAAGGTCAAAGCCGAAGATGGCGGCGAGTACAAGGTCGTTGCGAGCAATCCACATGGAGAAGGCCACGCCAATATTACGCTGAACTTCGATGCCGGCAAGCCTAAGTAAGTATACCTTTGTTCTTGGTCGCTCTGCCCATTGATATCCAAATAAAAAGAAGAGAAACCGTTTATCACGCCCGGTCATGAGGTAATGAACCTGATGTATTTATTGTGTTGCAGGATTCCTGAAGGAAAGGCACCGCGATTTCCAAAAAAACCAACAATTCGACAGGAGGGAGATTCGTTGATACTCGAGTGCGTTTGTGAAGCTCATCCATTTCCCGATGTCACGTGGTACCTCGGATCCAAGAAGATTTTGGAGGGTGCAAGACACAAAACTGCCAGGAAGGAGATATCCAAACATACGTATCAGCTTTCGTTAGAGATTATGGTGAGAAGCGACGTCGATTTTTATTTGTGGGTGTTGGACAGTTCAATTCAGGCTCTGCTTCAAATTTGGTCCTAAAGCTAAAGTATTCTTGTTTTCGTCGATGAAAAAAGAGCCGGCCAGGAAACTCGACTTAATTTTACAGAGATTGTTTGCATTAGCAGTTCAGAGTAGTCGACAATATTTATATGCCTAAACACTGCTTTCAGGACCCTACGACCGAGGATGGTGGAAGCTATAAATGTAATGCAATGAACGAACTAGGCGATAGTAATGCGAATATTACACTTAATCTACAAGGCGCCACGGAGCCACCAAAATCCGGAAATGGCCCTACATTTACTCAGAAGCCGAAGATTGTTCCAAAAGACGGTAAGAGCTTTGTGTCCATATTCTTGCAAATAAAACGCATACTATTTAGATAGCTCCTTAATTAAAAGCAAAAGAAAAGTGAAGTCCCACCACTTGTGTATTGTCCTCCACAACTGATGTTTTGGAATTACCCATTGGTATTACAATCACAGACATTGGCCTACATGCTGAATATTTATTTCAACAAAATATGATATTTATATCATAAGTATGTCGCATCCTAATATCATTTCAATAGGATTTTCCTTCCCTACACCATCGAGGAAATGTCATGCACTTTTATATTGCTGCAAGTTTTTAAATCAGTTCATGTTGATTCGTCCTGAACCAAATGAGAAAATATCGAAACAGAAGATAATTTACACGCAAACGAAACTTTTTTAGTCGGTCATTTTTTTCCATTTGCTACAATTGAAAATTTAATATATTACGGAATGGCCGGTACTAAAATGTAATCTCACGAAGACGAGATTTTTCCAGCCTAATTCATAAAATGCTTTGACCTGTGTACTGCACAACTGCGCATTGTCGATGATGGTTGTCTTTCCTTGTCGCAAAACAACAGTTATCCCTATAGTCGTTGGCCACGCAATGTATAACGATTTCTCACTGATATGCGACTGCAGGTGGCACAATCATTATCATGGAGGTGCACGTAAAGTCGAAATCTGCCCCTGACTATACGTGGTTCCATGGATCGAGCACAGTCCGTGAAGAAGCGGGTCACATCAAATTCTCTAGGGACAAGGAAGGTGCCGATGAGTACGCGATAATTATGGAAATCCGCAATCCGGCCAAGGAAGACGGCGGCATGTACAAGTGTACGGTGCGCAATGCAGACGGAGAGGTTAACGCCAACCTTAATCTTAACATTGCTGGAGCGCCAGCACCCTCTGGCGAGGCACCGTCCTTTGTAGAAAAGCCCAAGATTCGGGCAGAGAAAGACGGCAAACTCATCATCATGGAGTGCAAGGTTAAGGCGAATCCTGAGCCTAGCATTACATGGTATCGGGAGGGCGTTGTCGTTCGTGAGGGAAAACGCATTCATCAAATGGTCCGCCAGGAGGGTAGCATCTATCACATCAAATTGGAACTTTCTGATCCTGAACTTACTGATGCTGGCATCTATAAATGCAACGTCAAAAACAATGCGGGCGAGTCGAATGCCAATCTCACACTCAATATTGAACGTAAGCAGTTTATGCCAAACAAAATGATAATGTCAGCCAAATGTGTTTTGTGGTTCTCGAGAATGGTCACCTAGATCTATCTAGCTCTAGCTGATGCTCTTTGGTAATTAGAGTACGAATGTTAATCAGGATATAAGTATTATAAACATTAGAGTACTATCGAAATGTAGAGTGCTCGTCCACTACAACTGCGACGACTAAATGATAATTTGCAATATTTCCAGTCGCACCGGTGATCAAAGAACGACCGAAGGTCATTCGCCGTGAACACCAGAAGACGATTATAATTGAATGCACAGTGCAATCTGCCAATAAGCCTGACGTCGTCTGGTACAAAGAAAACAATATGGTGCGCGAGGACACTCGCCACCAGGTGCATATTAAGCAGGTCTCGCAAGGCGAGTTTGCCATTGCTCTTGAGATCGAAGCGCCTGACGTTAAGGACAAGGGTGTGTACAAGCTAATGGCTAAAAATACTAAAGGCGAGAGCACCTCGCAGACCGTCACAGTCGAAGTGGATCAGAAGGAGGAAAAAAAAGCTGAACCTAAAGGCGAAAAGCCTAAAATCACCACAAAACTTCAGAAACTTGAAATAGAACAGGGAAAGTCGGGAAGTCTATCCATCCGCATTGAGTCGAGGACAAAGTGCTCTATCGTCTGGTATCACAGCGAAACTGTCATTCGTGAGACATCGAAAATCAAAACCACCTTTGACGGAACCACGGCCGAGCTGCGTATAACTGAAGCCACGACGGAAATGTCTGGATCCTACTCGGTCGAAGTCAAGAATGAGTTCGGAGTAGAGAAAAGTTCGACCGAAGTTATCGTCAAGGGTACGTTACCTTAGTTTTAATGGATAGAGGGTCGTATTATTATCCATGGTTACTTTGCTATAGAATGTTAGCTTAACATACATTTGGCGTCTCTCGCATTTTCAGAGGTGAAAAAGGTCGAGGAGAAAAAGGTAGAAAAGAAAGAAGAAAAAAAGGTAGAAAAGAAAGAAGAGAAAAAAATAGAAAAGAAGGAAGAGAAGAAGGTTGAAGGGAAGAAATCCGAACCGAAGAAACCATCCGCGCCGGAGAAGAAGTCAGAAGAGAAGGTAAGCTACCCTGATACATACTCTAATCATAGAAATTTCATCTCAGATTGTGAGATTCTAGTAGCGCTGTTTAAGTACGTAAATATTATCTCAGTATATGTGTGCGTAAACCGCATGGATATTCCTAGCCTCCGGTACCACCGACAAGCCGAAATGAATCTTTGCCAAGGCCCACTGAGCCGGGAACGTCGTCCTCCCAGCGAGCAGGGTCCATCAAGCGCACGGGCTCCGTTAGGGAGAAAGACTCCCGTTCGACTACCCCGGATTCCTCGAGACGATCGACAGCCATCCCCAAAGAAGACATAAATAACATTTATGACGCGTTGCACAGTTCGTCAGCCGAAAACGTCAAAAGAGGAAGAGTGGAGAAGACCATAGGTATTGAGTATGCGAACGACGGCAAGCGCACATGTACGAGGGATGACATCGCGAATATTCTCAAGGGATCAAGCTATGTGAAAGAGGTTTCTTGCGATAATATTGAACCTACGTCCGATACGCCAAGGCCAATTGTGCATTCTCCATGTACAACGCCGGTACCATCGTCTCCGGTGCCGTCCTCGCCTGTACCGATGATTATAATTGAAGACATTACAGAAGAGTTGCCCGCAATGCCTCCAGCAGCGGCTAGAACTGGCGATAGGAAGAGCCCCCCTCCTATTGTGGTTGAAACCCTACCAGAATCTGTTTGTCGACAGTCGTCCCATTTACAGTCGCCTGGTCTGAAGGACATACCTCCGAAGCGGGGTTGGAAGAAAGTGAAAGCATTTGGCGCTGAGGAGGAGAAGGAAGAACCCGCTATCGTTGCTCGAAGAAGTAGCGTGTGTGTGGCACTGGATCCGTCGAAGGACCTCGGCGCACAGCTTGACACGATGGCTCCCGATAGCACGGTCCTCATCCACGGCCATGAAATGCCAGTCCAGCAGGCCAAGGAAATGCTGAAGGTTTGTCGCTGCTGCTGTTGCCGCTGCTGCCGCTGTTGCTGGTGCTACAGATGTTTCTGCTGCCGCTGCTGCTGGTGCTACAGATGTCTCTGCTGCCGCTGTTGCTGGTGCTACAGATGTCTCTGCTGCCGCTGCTGCTGGTGCTACAGATGTCTCTGCTGCCGCTACTGCTGGTGCTACAGATGTCTCTGCCGCCGCTGTTCTTGCGGGTTTGCCGAGCCGCCACTAACGATTACTTGCACAATGGCATTCGTTACACAAAGACACACACAGTACCAAATTTTTGTGTTGTTTTCTCTTTAGTTCTTCTTCAGAAGTCGCGTACGTGTACACAAACAAACTTGTACACTACCATTTTTTCTTTGGTTGATAATGGCGCTTCTCTTTAAGTTGTGTCGTACTCATTTGACAAAGCAATGTGTATCACGTATGGCCCACAAACTTTGTAGGCTCCAAGCCGCAACCCCTCGGTCAAGGAACCGGAGAAGGTTGAACGTAAGCCTTCGGTAAAGAAGAAGGAATCTATTCCGGACATCAAGGTGCAACAAGAAAAACGGCCATCAATACCGGTCGTTAAAGAGCCCACTCCGGAGCCCACGCCTCCGGGTTCACGAAAGGGTTCGCTCAAGGTTGAGGTGCCTCAGGGCCGCCGGGGGTCCATCATCATGGTAGCCGATGAGGTTCGTCCGAGACTGTAGCGTTCGGATATCCACCACCACTTCTGTTCGCCCAGAGGATTCGCCTCGTGTTCCAGCCTGTGTGAATTTTCGTGTCTATCCTGTTTTTCTATCCCTCATTTTTTCTGTGTCCTTGGATGATGATTTTTGTCCGTTTCGTCCGGTCCGTCTTCACTTTGCTCGTCCTGTCTGTTCCACTGTGTTTTTCGTTTAAGATTATTAGAACCTGTGGCTCAACTATGAATATCCATGCATCTCTTGTTTCCAGAGATGTATGGACACCCATAGTGTGTGTACTCGGACGTGTGGGTGTATGCAATGTGTGTATGGGTTTTTTTAATATGTTCGCTCAGGGTTGTCACACAACGCTTTTCTAGTCTTTTACTATCGTTTTTTGAAAGTTTCGTAATTCTGTAGCCTGTTGGAGTTCTGCAAAACTAGAGCAATGTTTGAAGGATTAATTGCAGGAGGGTGCTATTATTAGTAATTTGCAAAAATGCAAGCAAGCAACAACTGAGTACATTTTTAGGTACCTTTCATAATTTTAAAAATAACGTATAGTCGTTTGTGTTTACCTAATTTTGTGGCGATTTTGTTTGGTTTTGACCACTTCTTTTTTTCTTTTCGTTGTTTATCAGATAGCCCTTGTTGTTTACTGTGCACTGGGCTTTACGTGTCATTGTGGTGCCTCTTTGCTTTTGTACCGTATTACCCTATCCCTTACTCACCTAATTGTATCCTAACGGTTTCCCAATGACTGAAGCATATTGGATTGCTTTTCATGTTTTTCTCGAAACTTGTCTCTGTTTCAATACTCAGAACAGTAAGAAACGACTGATCGGTTCGAGCTTATTGTAGCTGTACTCTAATTAAGCGCACTAATATTCATTTTTATCGGATGGGATGGGAACTGCAGAAGGGCGTGTGTATGGATGAAAAGGGTCAGTTGAAAAAGCTCCGTCCAGGCGAGGTACTCGAGGTCCGGCAACGCAGAAAATCCAGCGTCGGCGTTGATATGCGTAGGGGAAGGTATGTACGCTTTTTGCGATAGTCTCAACAAGTTGTTGAGCTTAGCCCGCAAGTCGCTTGAGTAGATGACCAAAAGACTAATTTTTGGCGAAAAACAGTTGAGCCTGAAAAACTATATTGAGTTGAATTTTAATTACTTGTATGCATACTTCCAGTACATCGGATGATAATCGGGTAGACATGCCATCGACTCCGATTAAGGCGACTGGCGATGGAGGACCGCCAGTTATTGTAGACTACCAAGAGAATATCTCTGCGACGGAGAACGCGACAGGTTATCTCTCGGTCGTTGTCGAAGGCAACCCTGCCCCGCAATTCCGCTTCTACAAGGTAGGCAAACAGGACAATACAGGCATAGCTACCACCGATGAACTTCAAGGAAATACACACAGAATTAATGCCACCAAATAGGTCCACGCGTGCCTCATCAACAACACCTGCTCTTCTCGTTCTGCCAGGCTGGCACTGAGATTTTTGAGGGCGGTCGTTACAAGATTGTGACGGATGGCTCTACGAATTCCGTCCACTTCTGCATCCGAAAATGTAAAGCAAGCGATGAAGGAAAGTACTCGATCACCGCATATAATTGCCACGGTGAAGACACTGTTTCCATGTCGTTGCTGGTTGCACCTGAGGGTGGTATGGACTTCCGTGCAATGTTGCAGCACCGTCAGTATGGTAAATGGAATAAGGGTAAACAAGACCCCGACTGGCAGCTGAAAGAGCGCGAGAAAGAGGAAGAACTCGCAAAGCTTGCTAAAAAGGTACGGTATTTCAGTTATTCTGTCCATTATTTGTTCACTGTATAGTCGCCGTAATACGCAAATTAATTACGTCGTCAACACCTCCACCGTCACTTTTAGCATGTAGTTGATCTATCTGTGTCGATCGTGTTTGACGTTTTTTCTTTTCGGAGAGATTTAGAAGATGACGCTGCTTCTATACTTGCCTCTACATTGATTTCCGCATTCAAGCCGAATTTTACCTTTGTATTTATCAGCGCGCTACTCAACCGCTGGGACAACATAGCCTGTTAAACTGACGAATCTGAGAGTTAGCCGTTGTTATTTCTTTTGTTTAGAGAGAGAAGCTATTGGCTTCGTTAATTCTAATAGAAAGCGCTTCCGATACTAATAACAGCGGTTTTTGTCACTGAAAGCATTACATACACTAACCTCAGTTAGCAACGTTCGTACTGCTGAACTTGCATGATTTGATGTTAAATTATTCGAAATTGACAATCTGACTATTACTGGAACAGACGGTGGGGAAGCATCCACCACCTCTAACACATGTATTTCCTTATATGTGTATCCTTTATATTGATTTTATATCACTTTTTTGACTATTTGATCAGGCTTTTTCTTTACCGTGATGGTATATTCGACCACTAGTGCTAGCGATCCAATCTTAGGGACGTTTATCTGTGGGAGAGGCAAGCTTATTTGTGTTTGTGATTTACATTCTGGAGACGTTTTGTGCTGATCCGTACGTACATGAATCTAAACAGTTATTGATCGTTCAATACAGTTCGAGGTAACCGGTAGACTCACTTTAGAGTTAACAACAACAACTGATTGATTTTGTTGGTGGTAAGAGTTTAGAACTGCCAAGCCCTCGCAGCTCGAGGCGGCCGTCGTTAGCCGATCTAATCCCCGACTGGCCAGTCCTGCAAAGTATCGTCGTCCACAAGGTGACCGGGGAGTAATGCGTTCTGTCAGCTCCGTCTGGGGGCGTGGCATAGCGGCATTCACACTGGTAGACTCACATCATGACCAGTGTGTGTGTGTGTATGTGTGTGTACCAGTGGGCCGCTCGGGAAAAATGACTTCAGACCGGCTTGTTTTGTTTTCTTATGTTGCTCAACGTTTCTTGTTCTTTGTTTGCGTTTTGCTGGGGATCGCTTGGAACAGTTTGATTTTTCTTCGACGACCTCATTTCTTTGGTTGGTGAACACCGTTTTCGTTTCAGCGCGCAGCTAACAGAAGGCGAGGTGGTCGCTGCTGCCAGGTTGCCGCTGAGCTTTGTACGTTTTTTGTTCGCAAGCTAAGTCGGCCACGGAAACAGGCGAAACTAACATACGCTTTTGGAATTGTAGAAACCTGATTCCTTCATCAAACCCCTGAAGAACGTGCACGTCAAGGAGGGCAAGGACCTAAAAGCCCGCTTTGAGGCCGTGTTCTCGAAGAATGGCGTAAAGGGAAAATGGTTCAAAAATCGCCAAGAACTGTTTATGGGCAAGAAATACCACATGTCATCTACCGGCGATCTTCACGTGCTTGAAATCAGCAACCCAACTCAGGACGATGAAGGAACCATCACGCTAACTTGTCTCGAGACTTCATGCAAAGCACTGCTTGAGGTTGATGGTAAGCGGCTGCTTGTTCTTCAATTGGGCTTCTCCACAACCATGTTTTAGCAGGAACAGTACTTATAGATTTTTTATATCGTCCAGTATGGTGACTGCATAGTGTAAATGCAATTATAACCACGTTCCACAGCCCCGGATCCCGTGTACAAGTTCACGAAGAACCTGCCCAAAAAGGCAGATGTACACACGCTTAAGGAGCTGGTGCTCGAGTGTACGTGCAATTCTCCCAAGGCCCAAGTCCAATGGTACAAGGACGATCTTAAGATTAATGCATCAGAACGCTTTCAAATGGAGCAAGACGTCTTCGGTAAGAAGATCCTGCATGTATTCAACCTCAAGCTTGAGGACACCGGAGAATATTCATGCAAAATCGTCCATACCACCGAGAAGACCACTTGTAAGGTGTCGGTTACTGAGAAGAAATTCCAATTCATGAAGATGCTCAAGTCTCTACGCATTCCGGAAAAAGAACCAGTCACTCTTGAGTGCGAAGTTGACGAGTGGGAAGCCCCCGTCACCTGGTACAAGGACGGAGTAGAGCTCAAGGCTGACAAGCAGTAAGTGGTTGAACAACATAACACGTTACAACAGGCTGACAGATCTCGACTAATGGATATAATGTATGCCAGGACTCACACGCGTTCCGAGCAAAGACACATTGCTTTGCGAAGTTCATTTACTTAGTGTTTACGACGATCGCCATTGAGCTGTCCTAAATTATTTTATATGCCTGAGCAGTGTAATTTCAGCCCAGGCTGGGAAAAGTTAGACTTTTTTGGATGAATCTTGAATTTAACAGCCATTTGTAACGCTGCCTTTCTGTACGACCTGTGACAAAGGATTAATACGCTGGCGCCAAAATAGCAGGATCAAGACTTTCTCCAACGATTCACATTAGTAGTAGTTCACAAGCAAACTTTCCTAACGCTCATTCAGTATAGCATATTTATATATATGGCTTTGGCACGCCTTTCCATTTTAGCGAGTACAACCTATTGACTTATTGGCGTTCTTGTGGATTTCTTAGTTATCACATCACGGTTGAAGGAAAGAAGAGAAGACTCCATATCAAACAGGCCAAGGTCTCTGACGAGGGCAACTATTCTTGCAAAACGAACGCCGAGGAAACCACATGCGAACTTATCGTAGAACGTGAGTACCCAAAAGTATTGTAGTTAACTTAAGTTAACTTAAGCAGTTAAGTTCGCGAAATGCCAATTATTCGGACCTTCTGCATGCAAAAAACGCACATATATATACATGTATATATATATCTATATATATATATATACGGCTGCGGTATGTTATTATATTTGATGTCCTTCATGCGATTCTAGCTGCAAACCGCTGGCAGAAGAAGCTGAAAGACACAACGGGTTTTGAAAGGCAGGAGATCATCCTGGAGGCCGAGCTTATGGACCGCACTGCCCCAGCGAAGTGGTACAAAAACGGACAAGAACTGAAAGCCGGAGATAACATTCAGCTGGTTTCCCTCGAAGGCAAGCATCAGCTGATTCTCAAGAAGGCGACACTAGATGACGCTGGCGACTACACGATTGCGACGAAAGATTTGAAGAGCTCCTGTACGCTCACAGTACAGCAAGCCGAGAAGGCGCCAATTATTAAGCCCGAAAAAACTGATTATGCATTCGATCAAGGTAAGCCGTTCACGCTTGAAGTTCCCTTCGTGGTCACTGGCATGCGGACCTCTGAGGTGATCTGTAAGCTTGAATGCAAGGGCACCGTTATCACCCTGAAGGAAGTCGACCAGGTGGTCAAAGAGAACTCGGTTGTCCTTTCGTTCCGCAAACCGGTACGTGCAAACACGGGACCGTACACCATCACGTTGAGTAACTCGCAGGGTCAAGACAGCAAAACGCTTAATATCAACGTTATGGACGTACCCGCTCCGCCCGAGGGACCACTTGCTGTGACCGATATCTTTAAGGACCGTTGCAAGCTGAGCTGGAAGCCTCCGAAGGACGATGGTGGCTGCGCCATTAGTCACTACGTGATTGAAAGACAGGATATCAGCGCAAAGGGTGGATGGACCGAGGTGCTTAGCTCCGAGACCACCACTGTCGACGTCATTGACCTCGTCCACAAGAAGGAGTACAAATTCCGGGTGAGGGCTGTGAACAAGAAGGGGAAATCCGAGCCCCTTGTTGCCGAAAAGACCACCCTGGCAAAAGACCCGTACGATGAACCGTCAAAACCTGGCTTCGTAGAGGTCATTGACTGGGACTCGGACCGTGTCGACCTAAAGTGGGAACCACCGTCGAGTGACGGCGGCGCACCGATTCAGGAGTACATTATCGAGGTTAAGGACAAATTCTCGAACACATGGACCGAAGGTGCACGCGTACCAGGTGGCGAAAC
Source organism: Tropilaelaps mercedesae (assembly GCA_002081605.1). Taxonomy (NCBI): domain Eukaryota; kingdom Metazoa; phylum Arthropoda; class Arachnida; order Mesostigmata; family Laelapidae; genus Tropilaelaps; species Tropilaelaps mercedesae. The sequence goes on along the minus strand of MNPL01013776.1, from coordinate 46,573 downwards.
GAAGGGCCGTGTAAAGGATCTCAAGGAGGGAGTCCAGTACGAGTTTCGCATTCGGGCCGTCAACAAGGCTGGCCCCGGAGAACCTTCTGATTCAACAAAGCCTATTATCGCAAAGCCACGCTTCGTCAAGCCGTACATCATTGGGGATGGCGTGAAGTCGATGACGGTTAAGAAAGGTGCTACGATTAAGATTGACGTTGATTTTGGAGGTGAACCGATGCCCACCGTTACGTGGACGCTTAACGGAAAAGAGATCCAGGAGGTGGCTGGTAAGACAACAATCACCACCGTGGAAGAAAAGAAGAAGAATACAACTCTGGTTACCAAACAAGCTGTCAGAGCAGATAGCGGTACATACGAACTGACGCTAACTAACTCCTCGGGCAGTTGCACCTCTAAGGGAGACATCATCGTGCTCGACAAGCCGACGAAGCCCAGAGGACCTCTCGTAAGTTTATTTCTGAGCCTCACCTAATGCTGAAGAGGAAAACCGATCAGGGCATTCCATTGTGCATATGCAAGTATTAAAATATAACTAGGGTACCGAAGCAAATTAGTTCTACCACTAAAAATGCTTGAACCTTGTCCATTAACCTAGCTGCCACGTGGATGAATTTCATTACATAAGTTAAAAGGCTCCTTCATTTACTCTATAGTTCATTTACGGAAACAATTGCGTTCGGTTGTTTAACTAGTTGACGTACGTTCACGGTCACATAGTTAGGTGTAATAGTTTATGGATGGATTAACAGTTTTTCTTTAAAAACTGCCACTTCCACTTATGCTCTAAGGCGTGCATTTGAACGTTAAAATCGCGCGCGCACTAATTTTTGTCTTAATCCAGAATGCCGACAAGGTCCGTGAGAATTATGCTGAAATCTCGTGGAAGCCTCCAGAGGACAATGGAGGTTCCGAACTCCAGAGCTACGTTATTGAAAAAATGGATGTTGAAACAGGCCGTTGGGTTCCAGCGGGCGAAGTCGGTCCTGCAGAGACCAAAGCCAAAGTCACTGGACTACAGAAGGGCAAACGCTACAAGTTCCGTGTGAAGGCTGTTAACAAGGAAGGATCTTCGGAGCCACTAGAGCTCGATGGCGAAGTCGTTGCAAAGAACCCGTACGACGAGCCCGGGAAACCCGGAAATCTGGAAATTGCTGACTACGACAACACAATGGTCGAGCTGAAGTGGACTAAACCAGAGAGTGACGGAGGCAGACCTATTCTTCACTATGTCGTCGAAATGAAAGACAAATTGCACCCCGAGTTCACTGAAGTGATGAAAACCGAAGGCCCTGTCACAACCACGAAGGTGACCGGCCTTAAGGCAAACAGCGTTGTGCAGTTCCGTGTTCGAGCCGTGAACAAGGCCGGCCAGTCACAACCTTCCAATGAGACTTCACCGCATATTGTCAAATACAGAAATCGTAAGTAGCAGCGAATTTCTAGGAACTTTCGTGAGGTGATGTCTTCCAAACAACGGATGACGCACTGCTCAGGAACTCATTTTATGTTGTCCTTTTTGTCTTTTCTCCTACCCTTTCAGTGAAACCGCGTATCGATCGCACGAATCTAAAGACGGTAGTTATAAAAGCTGGCCGCAACTATACGTTCAACGTTGACATCAACGGCGAACCTCCGCCGGTGGTGAAATGGACGCTGAACAATACCGAAATCGTCGCTAGCGACCACTATACGCTGAAGAACGTTGACTATCATTGTGACTTCGGGCTTGTCAATGCACTTCGCAAGCAAACGGGCAAATACACGATCACGGCGACCAATCGTAACGGCACTGATAGCGTCACCGTCGAGGTCAGTGTACTTGGTAAGCCCTCCCGGCCGAATGGTCCGCTCGCCGTCAGCGACGTCCACAAGGAGGGATGCAAGCTTAAGTGGAATCCACCAGAGGATGATGGTGGCAAACCGATTCAGTTCTACGAGATAGAGAAGTTCGACAAGGAGACTGGTCGGTGGACACGGTGCGGCAAAAGCGACAAGCCGGAGTTCGAGGTTACTGGACTGACGCAAGGCAAGGAGTACCTTTTTCGCTGCGTTGCCGTCAACGACGAGGGCGAATCCGAGCCACTGGAAACAACGAAAGGCATCGTTGCCAAAGATCCCTGGGGTAAGTGCTGCGTAGGTGAGTTGAGCTACAGACAGCCGCTATTAAACCGTAATTGTCCATCTAAGTACGCTGTAGCCTAGCGCCGACGTTTAGAGGTTAGTCTCGATACTATGCGGTCGTCATCACGTTTTGCCCCTTCTCCTCTCTGACAGACGATGCCGATTCCGACATTCTATCGTTTTACGACTCTAAATTACGTCTGTGAAGCGAAACTGACTACATGAGCGCTGCGGCGCACCTTTCAAGCTCACGTGGGCACCCTCTGTAGCTCGGAGGATGAGCTCGGTGACGATTTCTTTGTCGGTATACACAAATGACATCGTTTCCTTTTTTCTTTACTTCCGCTCGTTTTCGCGATACTTCTGAGCGCAATTCACTTAACTGTGTCCATGCCTACGTGGTTTTCGACCTCTCGTTTGAAGATCGAGATAAGCGACATGGCCGATTTTCGCTCACAACGTAACAGCACACAAACAAAACTACAGCAAAAGGTAGAGGTGCGTCGGGGACTGTCGAAACGGTCAAACCTAGGCGAAGGCCACAGGTCCACAGGTGGAGGTCGGTCTCGAGGAAGAATCTTATCTTTCACTGTTCGGCTTTGATTCGGTATTCGACGTTCCGTAACAGACTAAAAGGAAAAAGACCGTACTGTGTTACAGATCCCGCGAGCAAGCCCGGTAAACCCAACATCGTTGACTACGACAACAGAATGGTGCAACTTCAGTGGGAGCCGCCGAGTAACGACGGCGGTGCACTAATCGAAAAATACATTGTTCAAAAGAAAGACAAATTCTCTCCGGAGTGGGAAAAAATCGCCGAATCTAAGGGTCCGGAGCCGATGGCCAAAGTAGAGCCGTTGGTTGAGGGCGCTGAAATGCAGTTTCGCGTTATCGCCATCAACAAAGCTGGACCTTCCGAACCATCAGACGCGACAAATATGCACAAGGTTAAGCACCGAAAACGTAAGTTTAGCAAACGTGATCGCCAAAAAAATAACGTTATATGAGACACAAAACGAGAATCGTTTTCGATTATTTCCAGTGTGTTCCCTAAACAAAAAGCTTCTACCAGGAGCGGTTACGTTTATTAATGGTTAATCGTGTGTGATTCCAGTGAAACCTTATATCGACCGTACAAACCTTATTACCACGATGGTAAAGAAAGGTAAGCCAATTCATATCGACGTCAACGTTCGCGGCGAGCCCCCTCCGAAGATTACCTGGACCCTCAAGGATACCGAAGTGCTTTCCAAGGGCAATGTCGAGGTGATTACCGTGGACTACCACACCGATCTTAAGATTAAGGACACGATTCGGGCCAACTCCGGAGTATACAAAATTACTGCTCAGAACGAGCATGGCAAAGACGAGGCCGAACTGGAAATCTGTGTTCTCGCGGCCCCGGCCCGCCCTGGAGGGCCACTCAAGGTGTCGGATGTCACCGCCAAAGGGTGCAAGCTCAAATGGAACAAGCCTGAGGATGATGGTGGGAAGCCTATTCAGGCCTACATTGTCGAGAAGATGGACACGTTGACAGGCACTTGGGTGCCTGTTACCCGTGTTGATCCTGATGAGACCGAATGCCAGGTGGGTGGTCTCATACAAGGCAAAGAGTACCAGTTCCGCGTTAAGGCAGTCAACGCCGAGGGAGAATCGGATCCATTGGTAACAGACCACGCCACTATAGCCAAAAACCCATATGACCCGGCGGGGCCGCCGGGTAAACCGGACATCATCGACTGGTCTGAAAAGCATGTAGACCTTAAATGGACTGCACCGAAGAATGATGGTGGAGCTGCGATTACTGGCTACGTTATCGAAGCGAAAGAGAGGTTTTCGTCACAGTGGGTAGAGATGACAACTACCCAAGACCCGAAGCTCGAGGGCAAATGTGACGGTCTGATTAAGGGCAAAGAATACCAGTTTCGTGTTCGTGCAATTAATAAAGCTGGACCTGGTGAACCTTCTGAGCCTACCAAAACTCATCTCTGCAAGGAACGATACTGTACGTGTCTTTGTGTCTGTATCTCTATACATACACACATTGATTTCTATACAAGCACATATTCTCTCACCGAGACCACCATGATAACCTTCAGACATATATTTCGTTACATACCAATTATAAAGACATAAGCATCGCGCAACTGCGGATGATTATCGCCATTATGTGGTTATCTTTTGCACTCCTTTTATATTATATCCTTTTCCGGCGTTTCAGTGGCACCGCGTATTCTCCGTGACAAACTTGAGAACGTTACGGTTCGAGCTGGCCATCTAGTGAAAACCATCGTTGAAGTTATCGGAGAGCCTGCGCCCACGATCACGTGGTCGTTTAAGGGCAAACCACTAGAGAAAAATGAACATTGCAAAATTGACGAGGAGCCTTACAAGTCGTTCCTTACACTCACGAATACCACTAGAATCAAGTCTGGAAAGTACACCATCACGGCCACCAACGAATCGGGAACAGATGAGGCGATGATCGACATCAAGATCCTGGACAGACCATCGCCACCTGAAGGACCCTTGGAAGTAAGCGATGTTCATGCAGATTACGCAAGGCTTTCGTGGAACAAGCCGAAGGATGATGGAGGTCTGCCAATTGAGAGCTATTTCATTGAGAAGATGGACGTTGAGACTGGCAGGTGGGTGCCCGCTGGCAAAGTTGGCAAGGACGATACCACTGCCGTCGTCAAAGGTCTAGAGCAAGGCAAGAAATACCACTTCCGTATTAAGGCGGTGAACGACGAGGGATCATCTGAACCACTCGAAACCGACCACGCAACTGTTGCCAAGAATCCCTACGATGTGCCTGGAGCACCTGGTACGCCCAGTGTCAAAGACTACGATAAAGATTTTGTTGAGCTCAAGTGGAATGCTCCGACGCGTGATGGAGGAGCGCCAATTACTGGTTGGATTATCGAGAAAAGAGATAAGTACGCGGCTGAGTTTATGCCCTGTGCAGAGGTTCAGGGTTCGACGCCTCAAGGTAAGGTAACCGGCCTCACTGAAGGTGAGAAGTATGAGTTCCGCGTCCGTGCTGTTAACAGGGCTGGTAAGAGTGAGCCATCAGAGCCCACACAGCCGATCTTGGTTAAACATAAGAATCTCAAACCTCGTATTGATCGGACGAACCTCAAGCCAGTCATCGTCAAGACTGGCCAAACCGTATTCTTTGACATTGATGTTCGCGGTGAGCCACCTCCGACTATTGAGTGGTTTCATGGAAAGAGCGAAACGCCTTGCTCTGCGGGCGAGGTGTACAGCATAATCAATATCGATTATAATACTAAGTTCACTATGCTAAAATCAACTCGTAAACTCACCGGCACGTATAGGATTAAGGCTACAAATCGCAATGGAACCGATGAGGCTGAGGTAGACATTACCGTTCTTGGTAAGCCCAGCCGCTGCGGTGGACCTCTAGCGGTCAGCCACGTCAAGAAAGACGGCTGTAAGCTTTCCTGGAAGCCTCCAGAGGATAACGGAGGCTGTCCGATCGAATGCTACGAAATCGAGAAGATGGATGAAGAAACCGGCAAGTGGGTACCATGTGGACGAAGCAATGAGCCAAACTTCGAAGTTAAGAATCTTCAACCAGGAAAAAGTTATAAATTCCGAGTGCGCGCTGTAAATAAGGAGGGCGACGGTGAGGATCTAGAGACAGAGAAAGCCACTCTCGCCAAGGATCCATATGATCCTCCGAGCAAGATGAACAAGCCGGAAATCACCGACTGGGACAAAGACCGCGTCGAGCTTAAGTGGGATAAGCCGAAGGACGATGGTGGGGCACCCGTTGAAAAGTTCATCATCGAGAAGCGTAAGAAGGGCGCACAGAAATGGCACAAAGCGAAGGAGGTTCCTGGCACAACGACAACGACCACCGTTACTGAACTTGAGGAAGAGGAGGAGTATGAGTTCCGAATCACAGCTGTCAACAAAGCCGGCCCAGGCGAGCCCTCGGATCCGTCTCGGTCCATCAAGTGCAAACCTCGTCGCCTAGCGCCGAAGATCGATCGCACAAACCTCAAAAACGTTGTGATACGACAAGGTCAAGGGTGCAAGTTCGACGTCGACGTAAAGGGCGAGCCTACCCCTACAATCGTATGGGCGCACGAAGACAAGCCCATCGCTTCCGATGATCACTACAAGATCGACATCGAGGAGTACCACACACTATTCGTGCTCACACAAACGCAACGAAACCTACACACGGGCAAGTATAAAATTACCGCAAAGAACGAACACGGCACCGATGAAGCCACCGTCGACATCAAAATCGTATCAAAGCCAGGCCAACCCAAAGGTCCGTTAGCCCTAACAGACGTACACGCTAAGGGTTGCAAACTGAAGTGGGAGAAACCCGACGATGACGGGGGCGAACCTATTTCCCAATACATCGTCGAGAAGTTGGACAGCGAGACCGGTAGGTGGGTACCCTGTACAACGACGAAAGATCCCGAGGCCGAAATCAAGGGATTGGTACCTGGAAAAGAGTATAAGTTCCGTGTAAAGGCCGTCAATCCTGAGGGTGAATCGGATCCTCTTGAAACAGAGACCGGTATGGTAGCCAAGAATCCGTTCGATGAACCCGGCAAGCCAGGTAAGCCAAAGGCCGCCGACTGGGATAAGCATTTTGTGCAGCTCAAATGGGATGCGCCTGCATCCGATGGAGGTGCTCCTATCACTTCGTACATTATTGAGAAAAAAGACAAACATTCGACCAAGTGGCAAAAAGCAGCTGAGACCATCGGTGATTCCTGTGAATGCAGAGTGAATGACCTGATTGAGGGCATGGAGTATGAGTTCCGTGTAAAGGCCGTTAATAAAGCTGGTCCTGGAGAACCGTCTGATCCCTCTGACAAGGTCATCGCCAAGCCTAGAAATCGTGAGTAGCATGTTCAATAGATTCTTAATGGTATGTGTTTGCTGTAGCAATAATGTATCGCAGGCTAATTGTGTGTGTGTGTGCGTGTGTGTAGGAGGGTGAAAAAATGGATTTATATGATGGCTGGCGAAGATGATTAAGACAGATTGAAAAGGCAACTATTACTATCACATTTAATGATTACATAATATGACGATTTTCAGAGATTCCGTCGATCGACAGGCTCGGATTGAAGGACATTACGTTACATGCTGGCCAAACATTGAAATATGATATCAAGGTTGGAGGTGAGCCTCCGCCAACCAAATTTTGGTTTCGAGATGGGGAAAAGCTCAAGAATGATAATCGCACCAAAATTGAGAGCGAAGATTATAGAGCCAAAATCACGATTGCCGACGTCGCGCGCGAGGATACCGGCGTCTATAAAATCGTGGTGAAAAATATTAACGGTGAGGAGGATGCTGAGGCACGCGTCACGGTCCTCGACAAGCCGGGCGCGCCCGAGGGTCCACTCGATGTATCGGATGTCCACGCCGAAGGGTGCAAGCTCAAATGGAAGCCTCCACTTGATGATGGAGGTATGCCCCTCGACGGATACGTCATTGAGAAAATGGACACTCAGACTGGACGTTGGGTACCTTGTGGACGTACAATGGGCAATGAATTCAACGTTGAGAATCTCACTCCTGGCCAGGAATACAAGTTCCGCGTCAAGGCGGTCAACCCCGAAGGCGAGTCGGTACCGCTTGAAAATGAAGCGGGCATTATTGCTAAGAACCCGTACGATTCACCGGGCGCTCCAGAGAACGCCGAGGTTATCGACTGGGATAAAGAATGGATGACGGTGAAATGGGATCCTCCATTGAAGGACGGGGGCAATCCTATCCAGAATTACATTATCGAAAAGAAGGAGAAGGACTCCAGCGTGTGGACCAAGGCTGTCACTGTGGATGGCAGCACGACCACAGCAAAAGTGGTTGATCTCATTCCCGGCGAAACATATGAATTCCGTGTGAAGGCCGTCAACGCTGCTGGCCCCGGAGAACCGTCGGATGCGACCAAGCCGCAGGTGGCCAAGCCCAGGAGAAGTATGTACTTTTTTCTGTTTGTGGTCAGTAAGGTAGATTTGTGTGAAAAGAGTTATTCGTGATTCAAGTTCTCTGTCTGGAAACGACTAGAAATGTATCAATTCCGACATAGCTAGCTTTCTTGCGTGATCACAAATACCTGACGGCGTGCCATTACAACAATTATTGCAGTGGCTCCCAAGATCGACCGAAGAAACCTGAGGCCAGTGACCGTGCGGGTCGGCCAGGTATTCGAATTCGATGTAAAGGTAGAGGGCGAACCGGCACCAACCTGTACGTGGATGCTGGAAAGGAAAGAGGTCGTGGATCATGGCGCGCTCACTATCGAAAACAAGCCGTACAAGACGAAGCTGAGCTGCGACCGTGCCGAACGCAAAGACGCTGGAATTTACAAACTGGTCGCGAGAAATGAATATGGCGTGGACGAGGCTGAGGTTGAGGTGCAGATTCTGTCGAAGCCGTCGGCGCCTGAGGGTCCGCTTGAAGTCACTGATGTGAATAAGCATGGCTGTCACCTTGCCTGGAAGAAGCCCAAGGATGATGGCGGAGAACCAATTGATCATTATCTCATCGAAAAACAGGATCCCGACACGGGGGTCTGGGTTCCGGTAGGCAAAAGCCACGGAACCGATATTGACGTTACTGGTCTGACCCCGGGCAAGAGCTATAAGTTCCGTGTGAAGGCCATAAACCGAGAAGGTGAGTCCGAGCCACTCGAAAGCACCTTGCCCATAATCGCCAAGGATCCTTATGATGCTCCAGGAGCACCAGGACAACCCGAGCCGATTGACTGGAATCGTGACCACGTTGATCTCAAGTGGACTCCGCCTGAAACAGTAAATTTCATTTTTGTGTTGTCAGATTAGATCTATTCTCATACTTACCACCTCATACCTACTAGCTGCTTGCTATGTCATAGTGCAGATACATATATATATATATATATATACATATAGTTTTGACATTGGTAAACATCTCGCCTATTAGAGGGCCGAACCGCTGCTTGATTTGATTTTGGTTCAACTAGTACCTCAGCAAACTTCATATTTGCATTCGATTTTCAAGGACGGTGGAGCCCCAGTCTCTCACTATCTCATTGAAAAGAAGGAGAAAGGCTCAAGCAAGTGGGAGAAGGCAGGTGAGACGAGCGGTCCAGTTTGCCAAGGCACCGCCGCCTTCTTGGATGAAGGGAAGGAGTATGAGTTTAGGGTGGTTGCCGTTAACGCTGCGGGACCTGGAGAGCCTTCAATGGCGTCCAGGCCGGTCATCGCGAAGCCCCGATTCCGTAAGTCCATCATTACGAGCTCTACTGTGTAAAGATTCTTCTACGCCTGCTTAAATCATTTGTCTCGTTTCTTTATAATAAATGACATGCAGACACATCTGACGCACAAAAACGTTTCAGTGGCTCCACGCATCGATCGTAAAAATCTCAATGAGCTCAAGATTAGAGTAGGTGAGCCGATTCGCTTCGATGTCGACATAACTGGTGAGCCCGCGCCGGATGTCCAGTGGCTTCTAAACGACAAGAAGATCGAGGACACTAATCATTGCTCTATTGAGAATGTGCCCTATAACACCAAATTTGCGATTCGCCATGCAAATCGTGAGGATGCCGGTAAATATACCATTGTCGCGACGAATTCTAGTGGACAAGATCGGGCAGGTGTGAATGTTGTTATTTTGGACAAACCAAGTGCACCTGAAGGTCCCCTTGACATCAGCGAGGTGCATAAAGAGGGCTGCAAACTTGCCTGGAAGCCCCCCAAGGACACCGGAGGTATGCCACTAGATGGATATGTTGTCGAAAAAATGGACACTGAAACCGGTTTGTGGGTGCCTGTCGGCAAGACAAAGGAACCGCAAATGGAGGTTGCTGGATTAGCGCCTGGCCACGAATACAAGTTCCGAGTGAAAGCCCTCAATAAGGAGGGAGAATCGGAACCGCTAGAAGCTGATAAAGCGATCATTGCTAAAAATCCCTTCGACCCGCCTGGCAAACCCGGAGACCTTAAGGCCACCGATTGGGACAAGGATCATGTCGACCTTGAATGGAAGAAGCCTGAAGATGATGGCGGAGCACCAATCGAAAAATATATTATTGAGAAGAAGGACAAGTTTGGCGATTGGGAGCCGTGTCTGGAAGTGGCCGGTGAGAAGCTCAAGGCTTCTGTCCACGGTTTGGATGCCAATAAGCCATATGAATTCCGCGTCAGAGCTGTTAACAAGGCTGGACAGTCTGAACCATCCAATACAAGCGGACAGATTATCACCAAGCCCAGAAAATGTAAGTCAACGTACAAAGGGTATTATTTTTAATATACCTTATACGAATAGAATACAAGGAGAATCTGGTCACTTTCATTTCATTTTTGATAGTGGTTTATCAATTAATTTAAGTAAATGTTTGTATTGTTTATTTTAAAACACGGTTTTATTATGCTCAGTGTCGCCGAAGATCGATCGTACTAATCTAGAGAAGGTGAAAATCAGAAGTGGACAAAACTTTGTGTTCGACGTCAAAGTTGAAGGCGAGCCTGCGCCTGAGACCACGTGGTCGCTAAACGGCGCAAAAGTCACCAACACAGAACGTATGAAAATTAAGGATGAGCCGTACAATACCAAGCTCAATTGTCGTGGAGCAACGAGAATTGAAAGTGGCACATACAAGATTAAGGCAGTCAACCAGTGGGGCGAGGATGAGGCTGAGGTGGAAGTGATTGTTATGGACAGGCCCGGTCCACCGAACGGGCCTCTCAAGGTGGAAGATGTCCATGCTGAAGGATGTACACTCAAGTGGAAGCCACCTTCCGACGACGGCGGGTTACCAATCGATCACTACGTCGTCGAAAGGATGGATATGACTACGGGCTTGTGGACAGTAGCCGGCACAACGAAGGGTGGAGAGTGCGAGCTGCCCGTTGACAGCCTGACTCCTGGTCATTCGTACAAGTTCCGTGTAAAGGCAGTCAACCGCCAGGGTGAATCTGATCCGCTCGAGACCGACAAGCCAATCGTTGCGAAAAATCCCTTCGGCAAGTACTCATATACCAAATCCTTAAACATGTTCTGTTATCGCTGTCCTCGACGGCCGGTGTATTGTATTTTGTAATATAACATTCACTATAAATACTGTGCCCTCAGATACTCCCGGAAAGCCCGGAACGCCTGAAATTGCTGATTTCGACAAGGACTTCGTACAACTCAAATGGACGGCTCCGGAGAGCGATGGCGGTTCCCCGATTACGGGATACATTATTGAGAAAAAAGACAAATACAGTCCAGACTGGATGCCATGCGGAGAGACTGGCCCAGAGTGCGAGGGAACTGTCAAGGATTTGATCGAGGGCCAGGAGTACGAATTCCGAGTTGTGCCTGTGAATAAAGGAGGCAAAGGAGAACCGTCTGATTCGACGGGAAAACACCTCGCACGACCTAAAAACTGTTAGTACGACCGTACGACGACGATTATTTCCCTAAAAATATTTCTGAATGTGAAGGTTCTAAGTGTGATTTGCTTAGAAAGGCCAATCGTTAGTAGCCAGATATGTTTTCTGATAAGCTTCACTAAAGTGCGGTGATCTTGCTAGCCTTTGCTCGTGACAAATACGTTCATGCCAGTACAACCGATACATTTGTATAGCTGCCAGTGTAGCCTTACTAATATTTTACCTGTTGCCCTATGTTGTGTTTGAATGGGTTAATTTGTACGTCATTCAGATATCCTATCGATGCAATCGAAACAATAGTTCAGAAAATAGTTCGGCCGACATCAGAATATTGCCGATAGTACCTTTAATATTATTGAGCCAATTGTAAAGTGCACTCACACCTAAAATATTTCAGTGGCCCCGAAAATCGGTCCAATGTCCGATATCAGAATCAAGGCCGGCAAAAACTGGGAGATGGAAATACCCGTGGTTGGCGAACCTGTCCCTACAACGAAGTGGGACATGAGCGGGAATTCACTCGAAGAGTCACCTCGCTTCGTTTGTCTCCACTCACCGCACAAAGCTAAGATCTCTTTGCAGGGTGCCAAACGTGAGGATAGCGGAAAACTTCAACTAGTGGCGAGTAACGTCAACGGTACGGATCGTCAAATGGTGAAGTTTGTCGTTATTGACGTACCAGCCGCGCCCGAGGGCCTCGCCGCCAGCAACGTCACTCGTGAAGGTTGCGAACTCAGTTGGAGAAAACCTAAGGATGACGGAGGATGCAATATATTGCACTACGTCGTTGAGAAGAAGGACATTGATTCAGGGAACTGGGCCATGGTAGCCGAGACTCCTGGCCTCATCTGCAAAGTGGACCACCTTTTTGAAGGGCAGAGCTATCTTTTCAGAGTGAAAGCTGTAAACCACGAAGGAGATTCGCCGTACTGTGCCATTAAAGAGCCTGTGCTTGCCAAAAACCCGTACGGTATGTTGAATCCGCACTTTGAACACACATAGTCATTCATAGGCACTAGTTCCTTATCATTGCATTGTTGTTCAGTTATATCTATTGTCTGTAGGTTATATGGAAATGCTTGTCCAATATGAGGGCATTGCCAATGATATTAATTAATTCAGTACGAATTTATCTGATAATTCACTTGAACCTAACAGATACGCCCGGTAAACCTGCTCCTCCTGAGGTGAAAGACTGGGATAAGGATCATGTCGACCTGGAGTGGCGAGCGCCTCGTGATAACGGAGCACCAATCAAGGAGTATATTATTCAGAAGCGTCCAAAAGGTCAGCTGACATGGGAGGAGGGCGCGCGTGTTCCAGGGACGGAGACTAAAGGCACCGTTCCAGGACTCACTGAAGGTCAGGAGTATGAGTTCAGGATTATTGCTATCAATAAAGCTGGTCCGGGAGATCCCTCGGATCCATCCGATATGGTTCTCTGCAAACCACGTAGACGTAAGCATCTCTATCTGTTTATAAGGTAACATATTTCTGGCCATCATTGTAATAGTCCATCGCACCATCTAAGACGATTTATGACGTTGTTGTGCATTGGTCACACATCCCGCAGTGCCACCGTCATTGGATATGTCGGCCTTGAAGGACCTGAAGGTGAAAGCAGGTCGTCCGATCAACTTTACGATTCCGATCAAGGGAGAGCCAACCCCTAAGGCTAAGTGGACTATTAGTGGACAAGCGGTCACTGCTCGGGTCGATTGCGCCACTACTTCAACGGTGTGTACTTTGGACATTCCTGCGTCCGTTCGTGAAGATAGCGGTCGCTACACCCTTGAGCTTGACAACGAATACGGCAAAGCATCTGGAACTGCCCAAGTCACCGTCATGGGTAAGTCTTTATACCTCAAACGAATGTTACATGTAAGCCCGCAATGTGTAATAGATTGATATAGTAAAAATTCAATGTCTTCACGATTTTCACTTGTTTAGACCGTCCCGGGCCTCCAGAAGGCCCTCTGAACGTCGGAACAGTGACCAGAGACAGTGTGGAAATTTTGTGGCAAGTGCCCAAAGATGATGGTGGTTGTCCGATCACGCACTACATCGTGGAAAAGATGGACACTACTCGAGGCGCGTGGGTTGAAGCAGGACAAACGCCAAACCTCAATTTCAAAGTGCCTAAACTTATCCACAAGAAGTCGTACCAGTTTCGCGTTGCAGCGGTCAACAACATGGGCCAATCGGAATACCTCGAGACCACCCAACCAATTATTGCTAAGGATCGTTTCGAGCGCCCGAGTCAGCCAGGGCGGCCTGAAGTCACTGATTATGATCGAGATCATGTCGACCTCGAATGGACGGCACCCAAAGACGACGGTGGCAGTCCTGTGCAGAAATACATTATCCAAAAGCGAGAACGTGGAAATCCGTTTTGGAGTAAAGGCGCAGAGGTCAACGGAAATCAGCTCAAGTGTACCGTGTCCGACCTGCGCGAGGGTCAGGAGTACGAGTTTAGGATTATCGCGGTTAACCAAGGCGGAGAGTCCGAACCTTCAGATTCTAGCCAGATGGTTACCTGTAGACCAAGAAAGCGTATGTATTTTTTTGGCTTAGAACGAGCTTAGTAGACAGAATATCACTGTCTATGTTAAATAATATTTTACTTATTTGGTAAATGTTTCTAACAAATTCCACCTAATAGTAATTAGTCGCGTATTGTCTATCCAGTTCCGCCGAAGATTCTTACACCCATGAAAGAGCTGAAGCTGAAGGAGGGCGACAAGCTTCATTTAGTTATCAAGTTCGAAGGTGCCCCAACACCTACTATCACCTGGACAGTCAACAAAAAACCCCTTTCCACCGATATGCGAGGCAGCCGTTCGGATTACGACGACCACACCGTCGTCAATATCGTCGACGTCAAGCGTGCGGATGCGGGGGAGTACAAACTGGATCTGAAGAATGAGTACGGAGAGGATACGGGTAAACTCAGTCTTGTCATATTGGCACCGCCCGGTCCGCCTGAGGGTCCCCTTAATGTTGAGGAGGTAGACAAGGATAGATGTACTCTGTCATGGAAACCACCAAAGAACAATGGCGGCAGCGATATCACGTCAGTATTCGAATTTGATATGTCTGGTATTATTAATTTCTATTGTATTAACACTTTAACATTAACATGAATATAATGATTAGCATTTTTGTGGTACATAACATCAAGACTTTCAATATGTTGCTTAGAGCGATTTAAGTGAACAGCTAGACGTTAATATTGCAAAACTAGTTACTCGAGCACAAATAAGAGTATTAACAGCACATGTACACAGTGAAATAGAAAACGATATTTTT
>MNPL01013776.1:0-31144 GCA_002081605.1 Tropilaelaps mercedesae | reverse complement strand
ATATATATATATATATATATATATATACGCTTTTTCCAGTGGCTATGTGGTTGAAAAGCGCGACAAGACCGGCGGTGGCCAATGGATGCCTGCTGTCCAGTACGTGTCACCGAACACCATGACGTGCCTTGTGCTCAAGCTTATTGAAGGCCACGAGTATGAGTTCCGTGTTCGGGCCGAAAACGAACAGGGTCTTTCGGAGCCTTTAACGACGGATAAACCTGTGCTTATCAAATCGGCCTTTGGAGTGCCCAGCCGACCTGGTCAACCAGAAGTTGTTGACGCCGATCGTGATTTCATCAAAATCCGTTGGAATCCTCCGGCAAGCGATGGAGGATCGCCTCTCAAGGGATATGATATTGAACGTAAAGACCTCACCAAAGCCGGACGATGGATTCGTCTCAACCGAGACCCTATCGGAAAACTAGATTACACAGATGATACTGTTATTGACGGTCATCAATACGAGTACCGCATTGTAGCGAGGAATGCGGCCGGACCTAGTGAACCATCCTTGCCTAGTAAGCCTATCACTGCCAGGCCGCTTAAGGAAAAACCTAAGCTGCACCTTGACGGCCTCTACGACAAGACCATTCGACTTAAAACCGGAGAACCTTTGAAGATCTCCTTCCCGCTCACTGGATCCCCAACACCCACCATTAAGTGGCAGTGCGGTGGAGTTGACATCCCACCCACGAATCGTATCATCTCATCGTTTAAGGACGAGATCGTCAAATTTGACATCCCTGAGACTAAGCGCTCGGATACGAACAAGTACACGATTACAGCAAAAAATGCCTACGGAGAGGATTCGGCTACGATCAACGTACTGGTGTACGATAAACCTGGCCCCCCTCAAAGTCCAATGGACTACCCCGACGTAAAAGCGAGTGAGATCACGGTCAGGTGGCATAAACCTCTCGACGATGGAGGCTCGGAAATTATCGGCTACAAGCTCGAGAAGTGCGATGCGAATAGCGACTTTTGGGCCTCTGTTCTCGGTTTTTGCCCCGGGAATCAGCTTGAATTCAAAGTGAAAGGACTTACAGAGGGTAAGAATTACAAGTTCCGCGTTCGTGCGGAAAATAACTTCGGACTGTCGGAGCCTCTGGAAGGAAAACCTATTCTTGCGAAAAATCCATTCGACACACCAGACGCCCCTGGACAGCCGCAGGTCACAGATTTTGGACGTAACCATTGCGGCCTCAAATGGACTCCTCCGCTTAACGATGGCGGCCGGCCTATCGAGGGCTATATTGTAGAGAGACGCGAAAAAGGATATCCCGAATGGACCAGGGTCAATTTGGCGCCAATTCCTGGAACAGAATTCACCGTGCCTAACCTTATTGAAGGCAAAACGTACGAGTTCCGGGTGGTGGCGGTTAATGAAGGCGGATCGGGCAAACCCAGCAAGCCTTGCGAACCCTTTACCGCCAGAGATCCTAAATGCAAGTACACATTCGATAATATAGCTCTCAGATTAGTGCCTAGCTTAGGCTTACCGACATGTTTCGGGGTTAACCGTAAACCGAAGGCCAAAAATCTACTTATACACACACAATCAGTTATTCCCTTTAATGAATAAGTCACGCTCGACCATTTGACTAAAGCAGAACTCGCGTAAAATTGTAAACTTGTTTGTTAAACGATCGAGCATCGTGTCTTAACCAAATACCACTTTATTTTAAACATAAGCTGACATTTTTAACGACTGATTGCCTATTTTTATCCACAAGGACACAATTGTTTGACTCAAGCACACGAAAATCAGTTTATATATTTACATGCATGTAGAAAAAGGATTTAAGACAGTTAAGTACCTATTGCAGATCCACCCGGAGCGCCTGACAAGCCTCGTGTTGACAAAATTAAAAAGAACTCTTGCACAATTTCGTGGAATAAGCCTCGTGACGATGGTGGTTGTAAGATCAAAGGTTATATTATCGAGAAGCGCAAGAAGGGCGACAAGGATTGGAGCCGCGCCAACCCGGTGCTCTGTCTGGAGCTTACCTACATCGTTCCGAACCTCACAGAAGGTGACGAGTATGAGTTCCGCGTTATCGCTGTCAATGAAGTGGGCGACTCTCCACCATCGACACCTACCGACCTTACCCGCGTCGAAGAGCAGCCGGACCAGCCACGCATCGAAGCCGGTTCTCTCAAGGACATCGTTATTCGCGCTGGACAAAACTTCACAGTCAATGCCAAGTTTACCGGCTTCCCACGTCCCGAAGCCACGTGGTCTCGCAACGACGAAGAGATCAATATAGACAAAGACCTACGCATCCATACCAAAACCGAAGATACCTTCGCTGAATTTACGTTGACTAACGGCAAACGCGAGGACGCTGGTCAGTATAAGTTGCAGTTGAAAAACAAACATGGTTTCGACACGGCCTATTGTAAGGTTACCGTCCTGGATATTCCCGAACCGCCACAGAACTTCCGTGGCGAGGATGTCGATGCTGACGCACTCACACTGCGGTGGTCACCACCGAAAGATGACGGAGGGTCACCGGTTACCAACTACATATTGGAGAAGCGCGAGCATGGCTGCAAGGCATGGTCACGTGTGGCCGGCTACGTCGTGGACACCAACTATCGCGTGCGCGGTCTAATCGTCGGCAAGAAATATGAATTCCGGGTGATGGCCGAAAACAAGTACGGCACTTCAGATCCCACCGAGTTGGCCGAGCCAGTCTTGGCCCGCTACGGATTCGATGTTCCCGGCGCCCCTGGCATTCCAAGAGGTATCGACTCGTCTAACGACTCAATCACGGTTAGCTGGAATAAGCCGCGTAACGATGGCGGCTCGCCGATCATCGGTTACATGCTGGAGAGGCGTAAGATGGGAGAATCTAAATGGCACAAGGTCAACAATTACCCTCATCCTGAGCTCACGCATAGGGTCGACGGTCTTGTGCAGGACCAACAATACGAGTTCCGTGTTGCCGCTGTCAACGCAGCTGGCCAAGGTCCATGGTCGGAGAACACCGAGCCAATCTACGCCCGCCCGCCGCCCTGCAGACCGAAGATCGATTCGAACTTCGCCATGCGTGACATCGTTGTCATGGCTGGAGATCCGTTCACCCTGCGCGTTGCCTATTTTGGTATTCCGCTACCAGAAGCCAGCTGGAGCGTGAATGGCACCGTCAAACTGCCGAATGTTGATGAACGCATCCACACCGAAATCGATGCCAACTTTGTCATCTTTCTTATCAAGAAGGCCAAACGCGATGATTCGGGCAAGTATAGCTTGACGCTGACCAACGATGAAGGATCGGACACTCAGTCGTGCAAAGTGCTCGTGGTTGACAAGCCTGGCCCACCCCAGGCACCGTTCGAGCCTTCGGATGTTACGCCTGAGACGTGTTCACTTTCCTGGAGGCCGCCGGCAGACGACGGAGGATCGCCCGTCACTAACTATATCGTGGAGAAGATGGATTTGGCCACGAAGATCTGGATAAAATGCAATGCGTTCATCCGCGGATGCCACTACGATATGATGGGGTTGGAACCCGATCAGTAAGTATTCACCTCGAGTTCCTGCCACCATTTTGTTGCTTAATGGTGTCGTCGAATGTATGCATCAGTCTTTGCTAATTTTTCTTTTATTTAGCCTACTTTAACAGATGGACGTCTGTGATCCAATGTCCATCGTGTAATGCTTTTCATAGTGCTATAATGATCGGACTGTCATGCTGATTATTCTTTGTGCTCTCGGTTCTCTGCATATACTCTCTACATCCTATATAACAACAGCAGTAGTAACATTCTAGTAGTATCCTATACTACAAACACGGTTATTTTCTCAGTAAAAGTGCGAGTACTAACCTGAATTCTGCATTTTAGCCAATATCACTTCCGTGTGATGGCCGAGAACCAATATGGCGTCGGTCCTCATATCCAGACCGATACCCCGATCAAGGCCAAGTTTCCCTTCGATGTTCCGTCGCCTCCGGGCAAACCCGACATCGTCGACCACGATAGCAGCAGTGTCCAGCTTACCTGGAGCAAACCGACTTCGGATGGAGGCTCAAAAATCCAAGGCTACCAGGTCGAGTACAAAGAGCCTACAGAAGGTCGTTGGCGAATTGCAAACGAGGCGCTGGTTAAAGACTGCCGCCTCACCGTACCTGGCCTTATCGAGGGTCGCACGTACGAATTCCGTGTCAAGGCCAAGAACGCCGCCGGGTTCTCTATGCCGTCATCTCCCACCGAGTCGTTCAAGTTGGCACCGAAATTCACGGTGCCGTCACCACCGCAGAACCCGCAGGTCACTAAGGTCAGCAGAGCCTACGTCGACCTTACGTGGGAGAAGCCAAGGTCGAACGGAGGATCCCGCATCATCGGCTATATCATCGAACGTCGTGATATCACCTCGTCATTTTGGTATACGGTTACCGAATATCCCGCCACCGATCTCAATTTCTGTGACTCGCGCGTCAAGGAGGGGGTAGAATATGAGTATCGAATTATTGCTGTTAACGCTGCTGGCCGCTCTGATCCGTCCGCCTGCACTAGTCCAGTAAAAGCCACCGATACGGAAGACGGAGCGTTGCCTGAATTCGTTCGCAAGCTCTACGACAAGAACGTCACGCTTAGGAAGAGGGCTGTGCTCGAATGCGAGGCTATCGGCAAGCCGCTGCCTACGGCGCGTTGGCTAAAGAATGGGCGCGATATCGTGTCATCGGCTCGCATCAAGTACGTGAACAAGGGCCAGGGTGTGTTCCAGTTGGTGTTCGAAGACGTTGAAGACGGCGATGAGGGCGAGTACTGCTGTGAGGCCAGCAACTCAATGGGCAGCACGAGGACGCGATGTAACTTCCGTATAGCTGCACCACCCAAGATTGAGCGCTGCCCTAACGACGTCTTCTTCCCCGAGCATGACAACGGCAAGATCAAGATCTACTTCTCCGGAACGTCACCATTCGAGGTGACCCTATTCAAAGACGGTCTCGAGGTTAAAGACACGTCCGACTTCAAGGTCACCGTGTTTGACGACTACGCCATCGTGTTTCTCAAGGACGTCAAAAAGGATAAGGAGGGCAAATACCAAATCCAGGTGAAAAACGACTCCGGTATGGAAACAGGCTACTTCAATGTCTGGGTAACCGGCCTACCGGGCCCTCCTACTGGACCACTGGAGACGTCCGACATTACTCAGCACACATGTCACCTCGTCTGGCATCCACCCAAATTTGATGGCGGATGCCGCGTGACCCACTATGTTGTCGAACGTAAAGAAACTTCACACAACCAGTGGGTGGTAGCAACCAGCTGCTGTAAGGACACCCAGTTTACCTGTCAAGGACTACAGGAGAACGACGAATACAACTTCCGCGTAATGGCCGTTAACGAAAATGGAATGTCAATGCCGCTTGAGGGCGTTAGTCCAATTATTGCGAAGCTGCCGTTCGATCCTCCCGGACCACCAGGAGTACCTGTTGTCACTGAGGTAGGAGGCGACTTCGTCAACCTTTCCTGGATCAAACCTGAAAACGATGGTGGCTCCAGGGTGCTTGGCTACTATATCGAGAAGCGCGAGGCCGGATCCAATCTGTGGCAGCGTATTAACCAAAACTACCTCTGTCTGCCTACTCAGTTCAATATCAGCTGTCTCGTAGAGGACCGTCAGTATGAATTCCGCGTCTTTGCGGTCAATGCAGCTGGAATCTCACTGCCTTCGCAAAATTCCCAGCAGGTCAAGATCAAGGACCCGTACCAGCCCACGCCGCCAGAGTTCATTATCCCGCTCAAACAGGTCATGGGTGTGGAGCGCAAGCATGTACAGTTTATGTGCAAGGTTAGCGGCCACCCGACCCCGGAGATCCAGTGGTACAAAGGAACCCGTGAGCTGCATCAAGGCGCAAAGTACAGCATGCTTCGTGATGGCGACATGTATATGCTAGCGGTCAACGATATCTTTGGGGAGGACGCTGACGAGTACTGCTGTCGGGCCGTCAACGTGGCTGGAGCACGAACGAGCCGAGCGGATCTACTGATCAAATCACCGCCTCACCTCAACGTGCCGCCGAGGTTCCGCGATCTAGCTTGTTTCGACAAGGGTGAAAACGTACAGATCAAGATACCGTTTACCGGCTTCCCCCGACCAAAGATCACCTGGAGTAAGGACGATGTCGAAATCGAAAAGGGCGCTCACTTCGACATCCAGGTACAGGAGAGACACGCCATCCTCACGATCAAGGATGCCTCACAGCTTGACAATGGACCGTATCGTATCGTGGTTGAAAACGAACTCGGCATCGATTCTGCAGTCATCATCGTTCAGATTTCCGATAGACCTGACCCGCCTCGTCACCCCGGCGTTGAATCGTTCAACGAAACGTCCTGCATCCTCAGCTGGATGCCTCCGCTCTGGGACGGCGGCAGCCACATCACCAACTATGTCATTGAAAAGTGCGAGGCTGGCATGTCGCACTGGGTACGCGTGGCCAACACACGCTTCTTTACACACAAGGTCACGGGCCTGAATCCCGGCACACAGTATCAGTTCCGCGTGTGTGCCGAGAACATATATGGCCGCAGCGAGCCGTCTGAGGCCAGCTCGCCAATTATGACGCGTGCCACGAAACAGAAGAAGCAGAAGAAGATCGAAGTGGATGAGCATGGTAAAAAGAAGCGCGGCCAACCAGAGGGACCAGTAAGCGACTATGACAAATTTGTACAAAACCTGACAAGCATTCCCGAGCCAGTAGATATCAAAAGTTCAAGCGTTTATGACTACTATGATATCCTTGAGGAGCTGGGCATCGGTGCCTTTGGCGTCGTGCATCGATGCCGCGAACGCAGAACTGGAAATATCTACGCCGCTAAGTTTATACCAGTAGCCAATCAGTATGAGAAAACCGTCATCAAAAAAGAGATCGACATCATGAATCAACTTCTGCACCACAATAAGCTTATTCGACTTCACGACGCGTTCGAAGACGATGATGAAATGATACTAATCTACGAGTTTATGGCCGGCGGTGAATTGTTTGAACGCATCTCCTGCGATGACCATCGCATGACCGAGGCCGAGGTGATCCACTACATGCGCCAAATTTGCGAGGGTCTCAAGCACATGCACGAGCGCAACATTCTTCATCTCGACCTGAAACCAGAAAATATTATGTGCACGAAGAAGGCCGGAAATGAGATCAAGATAATCGATTTCGGTTTGGCTACGCGCGTCAATCCGGATGAGACCGTGAAGATTTCCACCGGCACTGCCGAGTTTGCCGCCCCAGAGATCGTCGACCGTGAACCAGTGGGCTTCTACACGGACATCTGGGCCTGCGGAGTCCTCTCCTACGTCCTCCTCTCGGGCCTGTCACCGTTTGCCGGTAACAACGACATTGAGACACTCCGTAACGTGAAGAACTGCGATTGGCAGTTTGATCAAGAGGCTTTCGCCGGAATTTCGGAGGAAGGCAAGGACTTTATTAAACGTCTGCTTGTCAAAGACAAAGATAAGCGCATGACCGCCCATGAGTGCCTTGAGCACCCCTGGCTGAAGGGACAGGCGAGGACTGGCGATAAGATGATCAACAGCAGCAAATACGTGCCCTTCCGAAATCATATGCGCGACCGCTATGGGAAGTATTGGGACAGCGCCATTCTGTCAATCGGACATACAGCAAACTACAGCTCGCTACGTAAGCTCCAGGACAAGTCCTTCCGTATGGAAGACTTCACTATCGATAGGCGGGAGATGGCGCCACGTTTCGTCATCAAACCACACTCGACGATTGCCTTTGAAGGCCAGGCTGCTAAATTCCACTGTCGCGTGATTGCGCCTGCACCGGCCACGCTAACCTGGTATCGCGACTCCGGCGAGCTTCGCCAGAGCGTCAAGTACATGAAGCGCTATATGGGCGATGACTATTCGTTCATAATTAATCGTTGCCGTCTCGATGACCGCGGCGAATACATAATTCGCGCGGAGAACCATTATGGCTATCGCGAGGAGCCGGTGTTCCTGAACGTCCATCCGATGCCTCAGCAATTGCCTCAGTTCAAGGTGGAGGAGCCCGTACGCCGACGCATGGAACCGCTCCGTTTTGACCCATACGAAGGTAGAAAGGACTGCGCGCCTAACTTCACGTTCCATTTGCGTAACCGCGTCATTCAACTGCATCTCGGCGTTAAACTGCTGGCCTGCCTTGACGAAAAGCCACTCTCTGATGTCAAATGGTTCAAGGATGGCCGCGAGCTTTCTAAATACGACGTAAAAATGACGCATTCGGATGGTGTCGTAACGTGCGAGATCGCCTCGTGCTCACTTGAGGACGCGGGCAAATACACCTGTCAGGCGACAAACGCCCTTGGCAGCGCTGAAACCAGCTGTCACCTCTATGTTGAAGGTATAAGTCATTGACTCAAAATGGATATGCAACGACATGGTAAACACGTCACGTAATGCGCTAACGTTAGATGTGTTACGCACCACCTTAATAAAAATAGAATGGAAATGTTTAGTGCATGTTTTATAGAATAAATGTATAATAGTGGGAGCACACTTTCCATGGTGACATATCATACGAACATTCGTCCTTCCCGGTTTCTGACACGTGTCATGATAATTGCCCATTTAATCTTACTTTAGTGCTGTGGGTAGTATATGTGGTTAACGGACCTCCAGTAGGTAGTGGAAGAGACAAGCAAAAATCCTACCATGGCAATATCAAAGTCTAACTCATTTTATCATTCACCAATTAGCTGAATATTAGGTTGTAATAGCAGTACAGTGATTTAAAAAATAACTACTCAGTCGTGTGAAACAGCATCAATGGTTGAAGGTTGCAGCGATACTAATATAATGAATAATTATAGTAGCATACGTGTTCAACAGTGCTTGTGTGGAACGATTATCGTATGTCATATAAAGATGACGTATAATAATAATGTAGTCACCCTTTCCTACCTTAACCGTTTGGCCCGCATGTTTGCGTGACTTCATCCCAGATCGAAAACGGTTTCCCTCATTGGTGACGAGTCGCAAGCTCTCAAATACGACCTCATCTTCGTCTCATGTAGACAAACGCACCGTGAAGCCGTCCTACAGCGGTTCGAGCGATCACTACACCGGTTACTCCTCAAGCAGTGACTCTCGCTATCGTAGCGACTACAAATCATCGTCGTCCGCCTTCTCCAGCAGTAGCTATTTTCGCAACAGCTCTGACTACCAGAGCTCTTCGGACTACAGAAGCAGTAGCTCTGACTACAGGTATAAAGCTCGGAAAAAGGGGAGGTTATATTGAACCTCATTAGCGATTGTAGGGATTTATTTCAGATAATCCAGTTAACCGAATGAGAGCAGATCAACAGACCTCAAACGCAGGGAATTCAATTAGTTCAATTAGTTGATATAATTTGGTATGGTTCTAGGGTTATGCAAAAACGGAAAATTGTGTGTTAAGCTATGTTGCGCATGGTGACGAAATTACAGATCTACCGCGCACAGAACACTATTTACGGCAGCATCGAAGCTATCAGGCGAGACTGCATCGACCCGGACACAGAAACCATACGGATCCACCGTATCTCCAGGGGACTCAACCAGTCCTTCACGTTCGCGTAATCAGACCAAGGAGCTAGAATGTATGTTTATTGCTATCTGAGAGTTGTTGGTTGTACGACAAATATCTAGGGTGCTCTGACAGCAATATAAAGATCTCTCGCTTTGTTTTTCTGAGAGATCAACTTCTTTTGATTAGGATAAAAAGAAACCATTAACGAAATCCGTATTCTAAGCGACCAGTACTTGAGTTATTTTATCCTGCTTGCATTTAGAAGATGACGAAACAGCAAATACAACATGCGCAGATATATTAGGCACATAAAAAAGACTGTAATTGTATGATCGTTACTTTTATGCGTTATTGCAGTGCCGGCAGAATCATCATCGCCAAAGTTTACCACGCCCTTAAAGAGTTTAACGGTCAAAGATGGTGAGGCGCTGACACTCAACTGCGTGGTTGCTGGTGAGCCGGAGCCCAAGGTCAACTGGTATAAGGGCTCTACCCAGCTTGCCTCATCTGACATTGTTAGTCTAAAATATAAAAATCGTGAAGCCACTTTGCATATCGAAGAGGTTTATCCTGAGGATGAAGGGGAATATATTTGCAAAGCTTCCAATGCCGAAGGTACTGCCGAAACGAAGTGCAAGCTCACAGTTAGTGGTACGTATTGATTTTTCTTGTGTTGTTATCATTTTTCGATAGGAGAAATTTTCGATTATTTCGACATTTTTTTAAATCGGCAAGTCGTAGAATAAATAAGCTGTAATAAAGTCCATTTAAATATTCATTTATTCAAATAATTTATATATATATATATATATATCATCAACATTTCTTTTGAAAATATATAAATATATATCTTATGCGCTACTCTAACCGCTCTTGTATGAAAACACGTCTGACTTGAAACAGGGCAACCGACTGCATATTAATAGCAGCCGCTGCTAGCGTAAATAAAAGCCATATATTTTTTCAAGACGGTCACCTCGTAAATTCGCTTTATCTTGTCATCTAGAGGATATCTGTTTTGGCCTATTTTCTTGTTGAAGCCTCCATCGCCTGCAGTGTGCAATTCTAATAAGATGAGTTCTACTAGGAATTTCCCCGTTTTTTATACTTGACATGACTTAAACGGCCGTTATGTTTATTTCAATGTAACTCATCACTACGCTAAATTTGCTATTCTCCAAGTGAAGAGAGACTGGTGGATGTACTCCCGTACCGACTTACTGACGATCAACCTTATTAAAGGACTGCTGTCGCCTGATTGAACTTAAGGGACAGCTTCACTACGAGTATACTCCTAGCTAAACATGTATATCGTATTGTTAGTAAGTTCTTACCACTACTTATATATATTGAGAACACGTTTTCAACACGTTTCGATAGATCGGAAAAGGTATTTCCAGCCATAACCTTTAGTGAGAATATTGTTTAGTATGCAAAAACATAGGGCTTTATACGCTGCTCGGGAAATTGAGTAATCTTTCGAATTCGTTCAATACGTATACTTTATTTGAGTGCGAAAGCAGCAAGAGACGCTAGATGTAGGCCCATTGATTCTGATACGCCAAAAATTCTATTAAAATATTACTCAAGAAGACAACGTAATGTACATGACGTAAATAAAATCACATTGACAATAAGACTCTTCTTTGTTTTTTACCCCTAATTTTGACAGCCATGGAAAAAGAAGAGAGTACCGCAAAGGGTGGTGACTCGAAGGCTCCCCGCTTTGCCAAACATTTAAAGAGCTCGGTGGTCAAAGATGGTGACAAGGTCATTCTTGAGGCTACTATCCGGGGCTCATCCAAGTTTGAAGTCGTGTGGTTACAGAACGGTAAGGAGATAAAACAAAACAAAGACTTCAAGGCTAGCAACGACGGCGATCTGTACCGCTTGGAAATCGCCGAAATCTATCCGGAGGACAGCGGTATGTACACCTGCGAGGCCTTCAACGATGCCGGCGAATGCTTTTCATCATGTACACTACACGTTCTCGTCCCGGGAGAAACACTTAAAGGCCCGCGCTTCTCCATCTATCCTCGTTCTGCTACCTTTGCAGACGGACAGGAGGCCAGCATTCGTCTGGTAGGTGGTCATAATAACAAGTAGAAACTCTATCCAATATATAGGCCAAAACTATAGCGTAGGCGCATGACATATTGTACCAACATCTTTATGTTACCAACTATTGATAAAAGTGTTTTGACGAGTCGTAAGGTATAGGACACTTTAGGACGTCTAAAAGATGACATTAACTTCAGCGTGCAGCGTGTAACTGACTTTTCGAGTAATTGCTTTTAAGAGATCAAGAGGTCAGGCAATACTAGCGAGTATCATCAAGCAGGTAGAAAATGAGATGCATCTGTATTCGTGACGTTTTTATCCTTCTTGCTCTCTAACTACAGCAAACGCAGGCTGAATCCACTTTGAGCTATTAATATGATCAAACGATATACTCTATGTTGAAGTAACAGGAAGACTAGTTCATTACTTGGCCGCTTACTCTGTTGATTATAGACAACGGAGAAGGATCCGACTGCGCTGAAGTGGACAAAGGACGGGAAGGCCTTTAAGGAAGATGGTCGCCGAAGAGTGACCCGGGAAGGACGCAGCTTCGAGCTTAAGATTTTAAAATGCAACCCTTCAGATATTGGCCAATATACTGCAATTGCCGTAGATAATACTGGTGAGAGCCACGCGTTTTTCTCGGTGAACGTAGTCGCCGCCGATAAAGTTTAGTTACCGTAGAAATAACGCTGTAGCAGAACCGACCGTTATGATTTGCATGGTCTCGAAGCAAGCCTATGACACCATTCGACCGTTGAGCCAGACGTTACAACCTCACGAGAGTTTCACAAGCACAGGCGAACGGAAAAATTTCTGCTTCGTCAGACAGGAAAGACGAATAGCGGGACTATTCGAGACAAACTAGCCGAGCGCAACCCACTGGCAAGAATGGTCGGGCAATATTTCTGCCGAGTAGGACGTTTCTATATGACGACTATGGCGACGTCTGACTCCCTCGACGGTGGCGAAATGACAGAATCGAATAGCACGTAGCTATCTAACAGTGAATCATCGCGTTGGTCCGAACTGCATCTAAGCCAAACATATTAAATGGCCAATTACGCTATATAAATACGGAATGACAACAAAATCGATGTTTTCCTGTGTTTGCTGATGAACATTAAAGACTCGAGCAGAATAATGGTAATAATAATTGACTACCTAAAGATAACAGCGACGACATAACACATCGACATGAGAGAATGAAATCTCAAGAGCTTCAACATAATTCTTCATATCACAAATAAATGGATCTATTAACGAAAAGGGCGTGATACCTTTGTTCATCTATGGTGAATTTCCTATGCCAAAACTGCTACATGCCATATATAAGCCATGTGCGAGAGACGCTGGCGAAGATGTTGTCGGGCACTCTCCCCTTTCGTGGGGGGCAGTCACGTTCGGGGCGATTGAACGACACAAGGCAACGAAAAGTGAACGAACGTACAGGCAAAACCAAACGATCAATTTCGATTTTGATATGAGAAAACGGCCGACATTGCACAGATAGCGAGAGTTAAGGAAAAAAACCTCGAAAAACGAAACACGCACGATGACTGAACAGCAAGACAATAAGTATGCACGACAACGGACATTAAAGTACATACAGCACACGGACACACTCACAGACAAATAATGAACCGACACGCCCTCGACGGAGGATGAAATGCTAACTATAACTGTGAATAAACCTCTGCTATTTGTAAAAAATGCCGTTGGAAGCTCATTTATTTCGAGGAAAAACACCCTAAGAAATATATGAATTGAGTAAAAGGATCGAGCGTAGATCGGGAAAGGGGAACCAGCCAATAATGAATATAGCAGCGTATGCCAATATAAACTTGAAAATCATTGAATTTTTTTATGTCTAGCTTTCAAGTTTTTATTTGGCTTAGTGCGGTATGCGTGATAGCGGTAGGGATCGCGATTTCCGCAATTTGGGGAATGCCTCGTTCTAGTTTAGGACGTTGGCGTTTCATTTTGGTTGCGCATACAATCGGAGGCAGTCTCTGTCTGCACTTTGAAGTGAATCTATAATGTTAGCTCAGGCACCTCCAGTGCTTTTTTTAGAGAACTATTTGCAGTAATTCACAGTACAAATTGTGAATGTTCAAGAATACGTGGAAATTATAGATACTAGGTTTTCCCTTTGAGAAACACTGATTTAATGTCTAGGTCATTAGTTTTCATAGACAAATTATAGATACTAGGTTTTCCCTTTGAGAAACACTGATTTAATGTCTAGGTCATTAGTTTTCATAGACTGGATTGTTTCTTATGAATGAATGAATAAGTTCAGAGACTGCGATTATTATTGGTGACTGCGACCTACAGCATCAACTCACTGGTGCGACTACTCTTATTATCCAGTAATACAGGCAGATAAATTCTGTCAGGCCCTGTCCAGAAAATCTTGTTAACTTGTTACCTAGTAACGGTTTAACCGATGTAAGAAAGACGACATCAAAATAAAAGCACGTACTTTTGGCATTGTGATTTAGTTATTTGAAAAGTTTTATTTTACCGAAATGCTATTATACTTCCAAGTTATTCTTCAACGGGTATTATAGCTTATACGTATATGTCATATGTAGTCTATATAGAGATGAAAAATAAATATCAACACATTTATCCGCAAAACATTTGGCTTCGGCATGATATCCTTGCGCTTCAAATTTATCCGCCTGAATATGCACTAACTTGTCCTGCACTCCCGTCCACACATCTATTCCACATATCTCATGACATAACAGAGCACCTCAGTTTGCCCATTGGCGTCAACTCGTATATCACATATGTGATCATCTATAAAACCACGCTTATAACTCTACCTAGAGAAATATTATTATAATTGACCAACTGCACTTCACCTTTGAATCTTATTGCATAACAGGTGAATTGCGAACATTCAATATTTACCTTTGTTCAATTAGACGAGACTTGGATCCCTTTACCTATAGACGTTTGTGTATCTTTTCGTCATTTATCCCTGCGGTCTTGGCATGAATGAGTTTGAAAGGTCCTGCCTAATACAAACTAGGGAAATTGTATTTGTGAAACATATACGCAATATCATAGAGTGTGAGAGAAAAAAGGTTTTTGCTGTCAGGTACAGAATCTCTACATCAAGATCATCTTATATGGGATAGTTCTAAGCGATTAGTGTTTGAACCAGTTTACATCTAACACCAACTTATGAGCAATTATTTTGTATAAGGATTTATTTCCCCAATGTTCTACATGTGCAGCCCTGCGTAGCTTCGAAGGAGTTGCGTTAAAGGAAGAAATTTAGAGGAATGATTCGGTCAAACCATTCATCATCTAGAAACACGATTGAACGTTCACACTTCAACATTGCATACACTTGTAGATCGTGAAATAAATGAATTTGCTGCGAAACGTGTCGCTACCTAAAGCTTTCCGCTAAAATCCCACAATTTGCACACTGTAATTTATTCGTACAATTTTATCAACTATCACAATAACCAGTTGGAATACTAACAGTGGCTGTTAAAGGGAGCTTTCACTTGTGTTTTGATGCATTGTACGCTTCGGATCTCACTACTGTGTGAGGCTACTCTGTGTAGACATCATCATCACTCTGGTTAATTCAGTCACACGTTTTCGCATGCGTATGAGATGCAGGTGTGCAACGAGCTAGCCAATAAACGCTGAGTTGAATTGCCGGGACAATAAATGCTCCGCACAACACTCTCATTAACTTGACCCCTTTTTCAGTTCACGCTGCGTGCTCGCACTATCCTATATCTAACCAGTTCCGTTCTAAATACTTTATTCTCAGTGTTCATCTATCGTCAGATAACGTCTTGGCCAATCACAAATTATACGTCTATCTTTAACAATCAGAATCAATGTCGATAATCACAATCGACAAGGCTCAATTCGCAACACATTCCCAACTAAATTAGGCATTGCAGCGTTAACGAGCATCTTGTTCTGTACCGTCCAAGTTTGCCATTGTCCGATAAAAAGCGAACGACGACAGCCGCAGGATCGACCATTAATCGCACGTTCAGAAGGTGGCGATCGATACAAGCACTGTCTTACAGAGTTTCGTAAGCTGTAGTAACCGTAACACCCTGATCGCGGTTTCTAGTGTTCACTCGTTCATACTTACACGCGAGACGTACACCGTCGCAGCGACATATACAGCCACGTGCACAATCTTTTCAAAACTTGATCTATGCCTAAATGTTTCGTTGGAGTGTTGCCATCCGAGCGATATTGAAGCATTGTTCCAAAGATTGTTGGTTATTTAGCGACACGGGGAAAACAACGCCGTCGAACTAAATATCAGGCTACCTGGTTGTATGTCTGTGCGTGCAAATCGCTATTGACAGCTTTTTTGTTGGCCCAGAGATAAGACGGGCCGCCCGCTCACAACGATTAGAAGATATTGCAGATAGACATTGTGAAACGGCTCCACACCACAGACACTACATTAGCAAAAAATATTAACAGTCAAAACTAACAGTATAGTGGGTATCCGTCGGCGGTACGTTGAGGCCAATGCTTCAAGTGATGCAACCGTCCTGACCAATAGAATTTGGCAATCGGAAATAAAAGACAATGACGTCTGAACAATCCCCGGGACCAAAAGGGATGAGCGAACTTGATTTACTTCAGGCGATGCAATGTTCAGCTTTCATTGTTATGTAAAGGAAGGTTCCATATCGTGTCTTGTATTTCGTATTAGGTATGCATGAAGAGCTGTAACGAAGCAGCTTTTCTGCATCCTCTCAGTAGAAAAGCAATGGCTGATATCTCTTCAGGAAAAAAGTCCACTATCCACAGCATTTCGCTTGAAATATTGTAGGGCAAGCGTGCGATTGGGCCGAATAGTGCATCCATTCGAGGGGAGTCCCATGTGAACCCACGTTCGCCACGTTGAAGTACACATCCGGACACACAGACAAACCTGTCTCATCCGCCGATCACAGCAGTGGGAGAACTTTCCGCTGCAGACACTCGTTACGCAACCGTCAGGCTAAGCACGATTCCGAGAATTATTCCCGTAGTAATAATTATGACGATCAGCCAAAGGACAATCAACTGTCCACGGCAAACGGGCTCGTCTGGCTCTTCATCGAAAAATTGGTGAGCTGCTTTATACTCGAAGGGAAGTGGAGGTCCAAGCGGGCCCAGCGGCCCCAGAAGACCGCGAGGTCCCAACGGGAACAAGGTGCCACGATGTAGATCAGCCAAATTGTACCTGTGAATTGTTAGAGCGACATAGGAACGCCACAAGCAAAATTGCATATATTAAAATCATTTAAGAAATTGTAGCAGTTACAGGTCTGAACTATAAGCAAAATTGGCACCATCCAAGCTACCTCGGTAGCTTCGTGGCGTCGAATCGTGTATTCAGCGCTCCTGAGCTCGCATTGACCTCCAACAAGAAAGGCGAAAGGTGTAAAATACCAGCTGAATCCTTCTGCTTTTCTGTCTGTCTGTCACGGTGGTGTTGTCGAATTTTTACGAAACTTAGCAACTAGATAGAGCTCCACCGGTTTTGTTGGTAACAACTTTTAATTTTAGTGACATGGTATCAAGCTATTTAAACATTTTTGGTTATAGAGCTAACATTGAAAATTTTAATCCTTATTCAGTCGATATTAGTGTACAAACGGTACTTTAAAGGTGTGACAAACTTTTTAACGTTAATAAAATTTCTTGTAGTTGAACTTTGTTCAGTCTTCTTTCAGTTGGAAAGCTGACCTGATGACAACATGTTTAAGAAATAATTATAATTTTAACTTTACGTCAATTTTAAAAATAATATTAACGGAACAAGCTTTTGTGGATTGTTCGCTCGAATTGTGCGTGAACACGAGTGAAAAAGTGTGTGGAAATGTTTAAGCTTTTCCTTTAACCTTTCCACATTTTTTTTTAATGATTTATGCAAAAAATTAAAACATGCTTTTCAGAGTATTTGAATATTTTTTATGCCTCAACATGGTTAATAATTGGCTTGAATTTTTTTCTTCTACTGCTTACTTGGATCATGATGGAGGCGTAAATAAACAATTATTATTGTGTCTCGAAAAATATCTTATCTGGTTAAATGCGTGAGGATTTTCCTTAGCGAAAAACGATTTATCTATGCTTCAACTGAAATTAGAATTGACTACAGCGAACACTTTGAAACCAGTCGCCGTTTACAATAAATGAGGTTACTTCTCACTAGTCCTATAGAGATTGAATATCATGACTACTGCCTGTATCTGCTCTCTGCATAGAATGTAGGCAAATATCCCCGTTTGATCCCATTCATGAGGAACTAAGAAGCGAAACTAACAAAATCAGGCTAAGAACGAGGTAGAAGTACAAAGCCAAAAAGAACTATCGGCCAGAATTTCTATGCAGTTGCGAAGAGAGGAGCAGAAAAAGAAGCGAGAGTAAATAAAATCCCTTTCCTTTAGATGTTCACTGATAACTGGCAGGTGGCACCATTTTTACCTTTTGAAGGGGAAAGGTGCTTTTACAACACTTTAACGCGTATTCCCGATTTGGTCGCTCACGGCACTATCGTTTACGGTTCTACGCACTCAGGTCTGCAACAATAGTGTCGTGTCTTCGCCGAGAAATGGACACTCAGCTTATCCGTCCATCTGCAACCATCGTACAGCTTTACACACTAGGACCGTCAAAACCATAACGAAGATTCGCACGAAACATCAATTCAAACAAAAATGATGATTGCCAATGACAGTTTCAGGGGTGAACTACCATCCCAAAATGATGGGGTGAAACAGCATTTCAAAAACAACGAAAAGCCGCCCAACATCCTGCTGAGAAAAGATTATCGAAGCAATCGTCAAAGACACCGACCCAAATATTAGTCGTCACTCATATGTTAATCTTTCGTTTAGACTCAGACAGGCAAGCGGAATTTCGTTTAACAATGCGCACTAGTGACACCCTAACGCATGCCGGATTTTAGAATGACTGCTTGCAATGATTTTGGCCGACATATTCCCAAAACGACTATTAAATACGCCATTGAATGGCAGCAGATGTTAACATCATTTGCGATGCTTTGGGTGATGAATCTGAATCAATATAGGGACGAACACCAAGGTAATCGACGAACATGCTGGCGCAAAACGAACGCCTTTTCTAAACTATGAACCATATAATTAGACAATGGACAATATTATAGCTTGTCATGTTAACTTTTTGATTTTAGCACTCGGTACCGCGCTAGTGTCACATTTTTAGCTTGCTTTCTATTTCACCTACTAGTCTGTTTACGATAGAAATGCCGACAGAAAACAATGTAACAACCTGCAGCGCGTTTTGTCAAAAATATAAAAATAAAAAGATCGAAGACGAGCTTTAATTTAATTGTGTTTGTCCTAAGCCCCTTTGTATTTCAACGGCACGCACTTTTGATGTGCAACATCAAAAATCGGAACCACCTTAGTCAATGGCACCGTTTGCGTTACATTTCAAATAACATCAAGGTGAGGCTTTTTCAGTGTTATTTATATCAAGTAAGGTAAACTCTATATGCGTATTAAACTTTAAATAGCTGACAGCGTTCAATTGACAATTGACACCTATTTTGCTTATATGTTCTTCGCCCTACACCACTCCGGTTTCACAGACGGCTCTCAATAAGCAGCGCTTGTTCAACCTCCGTTTGTTCCGTTTGTGCTAAGGCTTAATTACGCCGCATTTGGTAAGTAAAGATGTTACACCCATTGGCTTGTTCTAGCCCCCCCTTGGGATGAAAATAAATGAGCAATTTGCTGTGAAAGCTGGATGTCTTATCCACTGGAAGGCAGTTAAATACGCCCCATAAAGATGATCCAGCTTAAAACATTTACTTCGCAACCACTTGCATAATAGCGTGAATGGTTATATCATGTCTGGCAGCTCCAATCACCCACATATAACTGCTATCCACATTAATAATATAACAACCAAAGAGATGATGCGCTACCCCAATTACTTCGTTTTTCGTGTTCTCATTGGAACATTTCTTACAGAATTCAGTAAATAGAAATAACAACAGCAAACACGCAGCCGAATGCTCGGTATGTTGCTCCAACTAACATATGTCCGACTGCTATCGTTGAATGAATTTGCAAAGCATTCAATGCTCGGGTATCTGCATCGAATGTAGTTAAAAAAACGCGAAATTAGATGATTTCTATTTCAAATCGGGGACAACAAATATGAAGCACATCCTTGAGGCACAACGTTTGAGGAAGGTCAAATTCAGATAAGCCTGAGCAATAATGCTCGTTGGGTGAATCAACCCTTGGCGTTATCAGAAGGTCGAGGATTACGCCTTTCGTCTAGAGCCCTTTATCTTACTCTCAGATATTGTCGAATCATGAAAAATCACGAATGATTACCGCTTTCAAAGGGCATTCGCTAGGCGCACGGCGACGAAACGTGGCAACGGTAATGGCGTCCCATATTCCAATCATTAATATGCTGGATGGAGGCAGAGTTTTGTTACCCAAAGTTGTCTGTGTGCACTTGAACATGGCCGCGTCTTTTTTGAAATTTTCAGATTTCAAATCGTATTTTGACGTGTAAGCAAATGAAATGTTGCACATTTTGTCCGCGTTGCTATCGCTATAGCCACTGAATGGTATCGGAACAATGTACGTGACGTTTGAGCAACGTTGATAGCATGCGTTGATGTCGGAGAAGGGGTATAAACAAAAACAGTTAAAACGTTTGTAGTTCCTTTGAAAAGAAAGTGCATAGGTGTGGAAAGAATTTACTCAACTCGTTACATTTTACATTAAATTACACATCTATTAGGAAAGATAGAAAAAGCTTCTTTCGCAAAAAAAAAGATGGAAACCCTGCGTTAAAAATGTTCGCCTTTAAGGTCCAGTGCAACTCTAGAAATATGTATGTTAGAAATAATGTATAATATATTTCCTTACAGCTGCCCTACGCTTGAGCAATCATGTGTCATACAACCTTCGGCTTTGAACCGTCAAGGCCTTAGGCGAAAAATATGGTCTTCATTAGCTGCTGGTAGGCCTTAGCCGTGTGTGGCTTTTCATGCGCGCGTTCTATCTGAGAAGATAGTGTTTTATTTACACTCTGTTGTAGGAGACTTTTCTGCTACTCCTGTGATTTCCATATCAGTTATAATCAATTTGTGATATATATGCATTCATATTTGTACAAATATTTACTATTACCAGCGTCATACTTGTGATAAGTATTTAAAAAATTCAACGAGTGTTTCAATGAATAACACCGGCACGATCAGTGAAGTTATTCAGAACAAGAGCCGAAATGGCGCGAGCAGCGTCAATGGAGATCAGGAAAAATCAACTACGTATTTCTTTCGCCGCCACCCCAAAACCACCGCTAGATTACTATACGTTTTGTTCGCGGCATCTTCATCAAAAAATCGAACCGACGTGCCAGACTCTTCTGACGTGAATACTATCTATTCTAACAGTTATATAGCGATGCAGTATCGTTGGTCTGATGCGTTGACCACAAAAGCAGGCAATGGAACAAAACAACCTCGACCAGTTTCACACGACGATGTATGTCCGAACAAAGCTCGATTGGGCTGGCGTACAAGTGGCGAGACCGGCCGATATAGCGTTAGTCGTTCGCCAAGTCAGCTAAATAATCAAAAATCGTGAGAGAAGAAAACCAAAAACCACTGCGGAGTGGTTCCGAAGAGCACGGACATCCCTGATTTGATCTGGGAGGTATGTCTCATTCAAGCAGTCAAAGCAGTATTTGCGGATACACTTTGCCGCCTACTACTATTGTTGGTGATTTACTATATGCCTCTACGCGATAGATCTCTATTCAGCCGGAATGAATGAGTCTATGTAACTCATGCTGTCGGCTCTCTTGATCGCCGGCAGAGGCTATTCGGGGACTTGGCGGTTTATAAAAATAACAGTACCAGAGATAGGTTAGTTGTTCATTCAGAGATAGGTTAATTGGTCATGTGCTAGAGCAGTCGATAGGGATCAAAAGATTCAATTCAGTCAATCATTAGTTCTATTTACTTCCCAGCGTGTTACTGAATTGATCTATAACCAAAAGTTATTGTCGTCATTGTTTTCATAAATACCCGTAGCGAACCTCAGTATAAAAATAAATTACTAATGTGATTAACTTAATAATATAAAAAATAAAATAAGTAAAGAGATTTACATAATTGTATGGCAAAACGGTACATAATAGGGTCGTAGCTTCTTCATGCATGTATTTAAAGCAATTGATCTATTCAAAAAATTAAAAACGTCGTATACGGGAGACCTGTGACACTTAACTACAAGCAAGTAGGACTTTCTCATTCAAATTATATAATGGCTTCGAATATGCTCACTGAAACTATCGTACCTTTAAACACGAAACGCCCCCTATCGGTCGTAATGCTCAATGCATTATGTAGTCTATGGTATTTTCAAAAAAGCTATATCGCTGTACTGGAAATTTTCTAAACTTCGACCTCTCTTCGATCTGTGGAAGACGTCCCTTCGCTGTGTGAGAACTGTAATATTTTGCAGGTAATGTACCATGCGTTGTGCATATATATATGTATATATATATATATATCTTACTAATCGTATAGTATCGCTATTTAGTTTATCAGACGTACCTCATTCGCATCGGTATAAATGATGGAGGTGGAGGACCTATGTGAGGGTGATGGTGTTGCGGCGGCGGAGAAAGAAAATGAGCTGTTGTAGGAGGCGAAAGCGGAAAGGGCGTTGGTGGGACGACGATACTGCGTGTCGACGGCCGCATTACCGTAGCCGGTCCCAAGGCGTTCACGTTTAGTGTAGAAGCAAAACGTGAGAGCGGAACAGGTGTGCCCCCCCCGCCGCCACGTAAACCCCAGCCTTCTCCGTGTAAAGGACATGGCTCTCCATCCCACGTCGTTACAGTCAATGTAGGAACACTACGTGACGATCTATCATGCGAGGAAACAGTAATAAAACGTTTATTTGCTTGCTAACAAGGTGTAACAAAAAGTTTTCAGTCATACACGGGGCCAAATATCTCTGTTTTTATAATACTTGTGCCGATATTTTAACAACTGGATCAATGGCACGGATAATACGTTCTGTATCTCTTACGTAAACGGCGTAGGAAGAAAGTTCTGCAAATCGGAAACAGAAGTTTTCTTCTTAATAGAATGAGTCGAATCCACCATAAGACTTGTCACCGAAATCCTCATTGTGTGTTACATAGAAACGTAATACAATGAAGCAAATAGCGAATTACCATTTATCGTCGAGTCTACCCGTTGTCTTAAATACGTGTGTTTCGAGTAATACGCTGGCCACAATGACAAATGCATAGTTGGGTCTCCGCCTTTTCATGGCACAGTGCATCTCAGATCAAAGGAATCTTTGATCATTACAAGTTGGCCAATATAACTAGATTGTTATTATGATTACACAACCCAGCAACAACCACGCATTGCTATACGGAAAACGTATGTGGTTGTCGTATGAGCACCATTTATATACATTAAGAATCTCTACCTGAGTGTTCCATGATGTTGTGGAGTGTATCGACTTCGACTGCGAAAGATTGGCTGTCTCTCTTTGTCGCACGAAGATTCGGTCGTTTCAGAAGTGGGAGGTGACGGGGGCCGGTGGACAGATGCCGGCTGGACGTTGTATCCTATTCGATGATGGTGCAATGAAGCTGCTATGATTGGCACGCATGGAAAATATGTTTGTAAAGATGTGAAACAACTCATGTCTGTAATTAGCTTGGTGTAAAATGGCGGCGCTTGGCGTTGCAAAAAAGTGAATGGACACACCACATCATTTATATATCCTCACCGATAACGAACGAGATATTATAAAAGAAATAAGCGCCCAGGATCATACAGTAAGCATACCAGAAGTTATAGTTTAAAATAACTGATTCGTTTCGCTGTAAAACCATTTAGCTAGCAGCAACATGTACCCGAAACTGAAGAAACCCTTCAGATGACGACATTATATAGAAATCCTGTATTTGCCTTGTCAACGTCAAAATTACTGGCTCTCCACGTGAACTGAATGCTACTATGAAATGCAGTAAAAAGCAAAAACGTTGTCAATGCGATATAATATAGTGGAGTCGCTGTCAAGCAATTACTTTTCACATATGTCAGATATCGCGAGTTTGCGCTTTAAACATTACAACACAGCCCTCCGCGTACATCCTTCCAATGTTTCTGCATCTTAGGAGCAAATCACATGTAACCGAGTGACGGGTGGTGAGCAATACACGACGATGTATAACGACCATGTACGATTTTCGAGAACGTTTTTTCTATTTACATAATTGAACAAGAACCTTGAGTTCACATGCTTTGTGGACACTTACTCGACTGACGTCGCTGATGTCCGTGGTGCTGGTCGTACATTCGTTGACGGCCCTGTACAGGCTGGCTACTAGGATGACCGAGGTGACTCCCCGACGGTCCAGGGGGCGCCGGCGGGCCATCGTAGTCGACTGGTGGCACTCTCTGTCTGCTCGTCGCACCCCGCGACTGCATCGCACTCTTCTGGAAGTCTGTTTTTGGCAATCGATTGATGACAACTTCATAATGAATACGTTTAATCCGTTTCACAAAACTAAATTAACTATAACTATATCTTTACTTCAAAATGCATACCGTTTTAGCAAGAATAGAACTGGAAAGTTCATGACTGTCCAAACTCAAGCGCAATACGTGTCCTTGTTGTTCTCCACAGTAGGCACAATGTAACGCAGGTTCAAAGTAAGAGAGTGTAATTGCATTTTGTTCTATAACCTCCTGCGGCGTCATTAAAAAGCAATGTCATTTAATGGGATACTTAGAGCTAAGTTTCCTTAAAGGTCCATCAGGTTACATATGCAAATCTATGTATTCGTTTTAGTAACAACTCAAATTATTTTAGCTGGACTTCAGGTTGCATGGGACGCCCTAGTTCGTATAATTTGATGTTGGTTGGCGCGTATGTTAACAATAAATCAAAACTATAAAACACTATCACAAAAGTAGGATGATGCAGACTACACAAACAGCGTTCTTGTATCAAGTCGCTAGTAGTTGTTTTATATGGCATTTTTTCGAAAATATTCGTGTGACATAATTTCAGCTAGTATACATACTAATCACTTCAATAATCATATTTCACCTACCCTCTAGAAGAAAAATGACATCATGTAATAGAAGAGCGGGAGATAGGACATCAAAAAATGAACATCTCATCTGTTTTCCAAAATAGCAAGCATATAATATAATAAGCTCTTTTTGCCAAGTAGTGTATTAAACCCGTAGGTGGATCCCCGAATTAATGTATTTTCCCAAAATATGATTCTCCTGATTTCCTTTCCAATCAGAGCTCAGATCCCGGTAGTAATAAAAATGACATCTAATATTCAGTCGTATATGTTGGTGTACGCACAGGTCTCACTCTCAAACGTTATCCCAGTACGAATATCGAAATTCCACGGTAAGTTCAAATTTTATTAAAAAATCATGATTCAAGTACGCACCTTTGCATACATTATAGACATATAAAACAACTCTTACTTGCTATCGCAAAAATGCACTGACAATACCTTAAGTCAATCATAGTTGTTTCGCACATTAGCTTCCGAGATATAGTAATATGCTCAAGTGAATAGCTAAGCAAGATTGCGCACAGACTACGTGTAACGCTACCATCATGTAGCCTCTATTATTTCGATTTCCCGTCTGTATAGTTTTTGTATAGGAATAAGAAGTTTGCATAAGAGGTTATAAGAAGTTTACTGACTGAGAAAGACAATCTCACCACCGACGGCGGCACTACTAGTTTTAGTCATATGGAAACCACTGTTGGCAAATAGGATATCCACAATCATTCCTTCTTCTGCCTTATGACCACGAAGGCCGTTCTAAATGACCAATAAGGCCGCACCCTATGAGTAAGCCGCAGGTAAAGCACTTCATGCGGTCGATGGCGTAATTTTAGGACGATACCGCCAATTACAAAACGAAATAGGAGCTAAAACTGGGCAACTTTGCGTGTGTGTGTATGTGTGTGTGCATGTCAATTTGCGCTAACATCATTTTAGTGGGTCATACAATAAAGATTAATATTCATAAACCATGCACCATAGCCACGTGAATACGAGTGAAGTTATTTGAAAAAAACTGCACAAATAGCACCTTCAGATATTATTGCAGAAAGCGCTACCGTGAACATTAAATCGTGGCTAACGGTCAGCCCCAAAACAAACGTTTATTTGAAATATGATTGAGCTTTTGAATGTTTTATTTTTCTTAGTGAAATGTGTGTGCGCCTTATATCAATATGCCAAATCGAGTGTGAATTAATGTCAATTTTAGTACACATTTTTGACACAAATTTTTTTGGCAGATATATATGTAATTATATGTGCATCATCCGCGTCTCAGTATTCCTGTATTTCTGAATATTGCTAATAGTAAGATGGACTGTTTTTGTGTCAAACACGCAAAAAAGACATTGTCATAGAGCACCGCGGTGTCAAATGCACCCGTTGGTTGGGTGGGTGTGTGTGTGTGTGTGCATGAATAGTCACAATCAAAGCATCATCTGTTCCTTTACATAGGTCGGTCTGAACTTCTCTGTACAGTGGTTTGCCCTTTATGCGAACAAGTGAACCTTGATCGGTCTGCATTGTGTGGAACGAGTCACTGTCGTAAGTGTGACGCAACATTGCTTTGCCATAGTTCTATCGCTACGACACCGTTTCGCTTAACCAGACACCTTTGATTCTTATCGCGCTTCGAGCGACCTACGATCATAAGACCATTTTATAGGTGCATCCATGACCAGAGTCTAAGAATGTAGCATCGTATTGATATGTTCAGCATATTGTCACGCGAGTATGTTAAAAGCGTGTATATAGTGTTAGCCGTAGTCGTGTGTTGTCGCAATCGAGGTTAGACGCTTCTTCAAGAAATGATTCGTGTCCTCTAAATATGCCGTTTGCTTTTCTTCGCTTCTTTCAGTAGCTCATGGAACTAACGAAAACATACCTAGCAGTGCAATTCGAAAAGTCATCAATAGCTATGACGTCAGCGTTGAGTAAAAGAGGCGTTCAGAAATCGCATGTGAGATGCACCCTGACCCTCGCATGAGAATGAAGGAATTGTGAAAAACACTCGTAGATCATCGGTCACTTGTCATAAAAATGCCACACAACAAGCGCTTACCCGTCACAGTTGTGCTAGGTTGACTGCCATTTCGGATTATCTAAAAGCTTTCAGCCTTTACATATTTGGTATTTTATTATCGATGCATATATTTGGAAATAGTCAAGTAATGTAAGGCGGTGAAATTACAATGAGCCCAAAATATATTCATTAGTGTTGTTATACAATGCATAACTAAATATGGAATAGTTATAATGCCCAAACCTAATCATTTTTTCATCTATTGCTCCGTTGGGGAACCATTCACACATTCACTTTTTTGTACAACTGCCACGGTACCTTTTATAGTAGACATAAATGCATGCATGCTGATGGGAAGTGCAATTATATAATTTGGGAATTAAACGTACACTATTTAGGCATATAATGAATATAAAATCAACGATTATAGTCTCACTTGGTTTGATTCGCTCCCTTTCTCTCTCTAACTTGCGCTCTTTGTCATCACCATCGAATGTTACAAGACTCTGGATGCCTTTCAGTTGCAGTCATCTTCATCAAAGTGAACCGTTAAATCACCACAGCTAGTAAATCATCCGTTGTTGCTCCATAGTAGCCACCATATTGGGCCAACGAAGCCGTTTCGGGCTGTAAACGTGGGAAAAAGAAAACCATCGTGTGGGAACATTTACCGAAAGATGCTCCGTTCTCTTCTATTGCTTCCTCGACCACCGAGTTGGTCGCCGGACGCCGAGATTGATACGCGCGTAATGCCATAAACGCCTCATATAGGAAATGCCCGCAAGTCTCCGACGGGACACCTCTTTGACGCCGCCATTTCCCCGGACCAGCATCCACAGGGCTGCACACTCAATGAAGGATGAGCGCAGTTAAATCACTGGTTAGGCCAAGGCTGCCTTATGTGGTTGGTAGCGTTCACACGGTCGAGCAGTAACTTCAGCCAGTACTCCCGGCGTCAGGACTGGCTGGAACAGATGTGGTAACGGGCCTCTCTTATCCAGTTCGCAGGTGTTGTTGGTGTTGACTTTTATGGAGAACATCTCAACGAATAAAAAGTGTGCCATACAACAACAGACAAGACTATTAAGGGGAGTGGAGAAAAGTTTGGGTCGCACCATCAATACCCGGCAACCAGCTGTAATCTTGAAAACCAGAACCTCTTGTTCGCCCTCGTTTCCAATTTTTAGTGTCATCGCATAGTGCTGACTCACGTCCAATGATGACACGTTTATATATCAAGTCATCGCTGAGTGAGGCCGCTTCGGGAGACAGGGTAAGGGGTTGTGAGTACTGAAACTTGCTGTTGAAATCACGAGGAGAATAGACTGCTTGTTAAATTTTGTCAACTTTGCTTTTTTTGAAAATCAGAGATTTGTACACATCAATAGGCTTTTTTTATTCGGCATTTACTCGGCTCGTGTATAAAGTTGAGTTGTTGACATTTACTTCTTAGGAACGCATGGACCTAATAGCGCTGAAGTCAGTATTGTTTCTGTTGCGCGAAAGAGTGTTTATTTAAAAAATGGGATTTATTAAATATATTACCTAATATATCATATATATGTAAATACATAATATACAAAATCAATAATTGATTATCAGAGTTATTTTAGAGATATTTATTGCACAATCACGTGAAATGTTGCATCATTAAGACACCTTGAGTCTTTCAAAGGTCATGCCGTATGAAATGAGAATTGATTTCTTCACGTAAATCTTGACAATATTTTTCTTGTCAATCTCGACAGGCATGCTTATAAGCGTACAACTAAGATGAACGGTCAACTGAAGCCTATAAGTGAAGTTCTGCTCATGTCAGTCGCCTGATTTCCAAATTCGACCTACTCAGACGTTCGTAACAAAGTACACTACATAATGAGTGGGTGTCCTGCAGGACATGGATTAATTGAACCCATCTTGTTCACTCTTATGTGCCACCACCGAAAAAATTTCGTAGCGAGTGAATGAAGTGGAAAATTTGAATTTTATCAATAATGTTATAATCACTAATCTTGATGAAGGAGATACTGTAA
This sequence comes from Tropilaelaps mercedesae, assembly GCA_002081605.1. Classification (NCBI taxonomy): domain Eukaryota; kingdom Metazoa; phylum Arthropoda; class Arachnida; order Mesostigmata; family Laelapidae; genus Tropilaelaps; species Tropilaelaps mercedesae. The sequence goes on along the minus strand of MNPL01013776.1, from coordinate 2,342 downwards.
TCACTATTTTTCGAAAATCTAAAAGTGCACCAGGTGGTATCTGAAGCTTGTCGATGCGAACGCGATCAGCAGAGGCATAGCTCATTTAACAGGCATTACAGAATGTGCGTGATGGTACAGGGCGTTCCTGACTTCAAATTATCTACGTATCTAAACTGGAAGACGTGCACCGCCCCATAATTTGCAAAGGCCTAATCGTGGGCAATGTTAACGTCAGAACCTCGGGGTGTCAGAATTATGTCACGAGACTTTGCCTTTTTCTATACTGTGTAAGTAACGCTCCACCTCTTATTCAAAATGGTTTATTGATGCAGAGGTCCTTAAATCTTAGAATTGTAGAAAAGTGTCCAATTAAATCGTGTTGTGCGCACGAAGTTTAATGCGCACCACGTGATAACTGTGTGATATGTGGAAGATGTATTAGATACGAAAAAATATAAATTTCGTTAACCATTCCAACTGATTGCGTAGCCCTTGTTTCGGTCGAAGCAACACTTAGCCTTAAAAAGCACTCAACCAGTTACATTAATACCATGTGCGAAGCTTTGTGTTTCATTCGCCCATTTTTAATTAAAGGAGAATACTTCAATATAGACGCCTCAATTTCTTTTGCATTCCTGTGCACCAAGAAGTGCAAAAATTAAATCCTCCAAATGTATATATGTCAGTGGCGCAAGCTGAAGCTATCTTAGAATATTATCTGTTTTCCTTCTCACCACATATAAGAATACATTGGTGCACTGCGATGGGTCGCAGCCGTCGTTTTACACCATTCCAACATACCGTAGTTAGCCAAGTATATTTAGGTAGTTACTTCTCTACTGGTATGGCTCTTAAACCACGAAGAATAACATATGCTTTGCTCAATGGCGACCCGGTTGCAATTTGGGTACACGAGTAGAATTCTACGCACCAGTCAGGCATCTTACTATTAAAACATTCATACGTATACGTCGAGCTCAGTGGCTTGGTGCATTCGTATATGTCTTGCGACTGGAGGAGATACGTAGGTGCACATTTACATTTATATGGGGTCCGTCTTAGGAAGTAATACGAAAACTGCTACCGTGGACGTTAAATGTTAACTAATGGTCAGCTTTAAAAAATATTTTTATTCATACATATACAAGGCGGTGCCAAAGACAAATAAATAGTAAATACGGAGAAAGTTGAAAGGTCACCCCTCCCTCCCACCTGCAACAGTTGTAACATTTCATTTGTCCACGAGTAACGGAGTCGTTCACTTTATTCTTACTCAACGGGGTACGGCTCAGTTTTTGTGGTTGCACATGCCCGATGTTCACAGTGACTTGGACGACCACTGAAGCGTTGCCATATCAGTCTATATCAATACATCCTTGAGGTTAATCTCAATGGAAAAGAAGCGCCAAATGATAAGCTATTCGTCAGCTAGATCCAATGGTGGCACTCGCGCTCACAGCAGAAAAAACGCTAACGGCGCCGAGACACTGAATCCGATTATCTCACATCGTACGCGCCGGTGCGATCTGATTCTGCCAGACAGAATGCTTTATATCAGACCTGATTTCGATTGTAGAGCATGTGATAGAAAAAATAGAAAGTTTCAATTGTGCACGTGGACCTGGGAAGATTGGGTAACTAAGCGGTCTGAACAGGGAAGTAGAAGTATGTGTAGCTACTTACTTCTCCCGGGCCGAATACGATAAGGAATATGGCATTAAATACGTTGCACTAAACGTCAACTTCTTTGGTAAGCTAAATTAGTTCCTAAGATATGACAGCATCCACCTGACAAGCTCTTCATCAAATGTACGTAATGCAGTATAAGAGTAATTAAATTCGAAGTTTGATGGTCGGCGCTAAAGTGTGACAAATTTTCACAGAGAAATGATGAAATCTATACGAATTAAAGCAATCATTTTTTTCTTGTTTTTCCTTTATTTCGTTTTTCATAATATTACACACTTTTAGATACCAGAAAAATAGTTATTTGCTGCGTCTCTGATCTCTGATAATTTAAAACCAATTGAGTTCTACAAATTTGCTTTTTGTGTTTTGGAACTCTGGTAGGTGAGCAAAAACTAGGAAGTTGTTTAGGTTATCAACCAAAAAGTCAGTCATTGCATGCACCAAGCAGGACACGTATCCCCATTAACGTATTGCGTTTTTGACCCACAATGTAGTGGCCTAACTGCTGGCCTGTTTCTGCTTAACAATGTTCTATATGGGGTAAAAATCAAAGTTTCTTTGAACCAATGACAATGTAAACATAAAGCTGTGGCCTCATACACACCGAGGACAAAATTACTCCGGTTATTATGCATGCACAGATCAAGGTAACTAAGCGGTACATGGAAGTG
>MNPL01013773.1:20759-47520 GCA_002081605.1 Tropilaelaps mercedesae | reverse complement strand
AATGTATTCTAAGAACGTACAGTCTCACCCCAGCAGGTTAGCCTATACTGGCTTGTCAAGCCCGGTGGCTTCGTGAATTCGCATGCGCCTTGCAATCAAAGGCGTCGCGTAAGTGCACGGGCTAGAACCACATCGATGCACATTTATATTTATGAAGCCCGTCTTACGAAGCAATGCCAAAGCGATAATATGGGCCTTAAATATTTGCTTATAGTCACCCTTCAAAAAGGCTATGCTAGCTGGATTTTCTTACTCAAGTTGTGTAGAGTTACAGTTGTCCCTCGTGAGAATTTAGTGTATTTCAAAAGCTGCGTTTTGTTAAAAGGAGACAATTGTCACTAACTATTTATTTGAACACCAGTGAGTGCACATGGTGCTACGCCACAGTGCATTCAAAATCCTTACTTATATGAATAACTACATTTTGTTTATAATTTAAACTTTGAACCAAAGTAATTAGTTCGTATTATTAAGGATTTTTTATTTATGTTTGTATTTATGTTTGTAGCGACTGGTTAATTTCTATCCATATACCAACATAGCTTGGCAGATGATGCGCTTGTTGTCTCTAGATTTTAAGGTGAAAATATAGCACAGCTTCATGCCTATCAGCAAAACATGATTTTCTAACAGAACCAAACTCGGTTTCGTTTAAGTGTACCTGATCTCCGTCCAGCTTTTCTACTTTTTTTGGTACTGATATATCCACTAATCTGTGTTTACTTCTGAAGCCATAAGAAAAGGCGAGTTGATTTGCAACATATATAATTCTGTTTGCATCGTTTTTGGATTTGCCTGCGGTTTAAGAAAGTGTTGAATTGGCCACACGACCGGAGGAGATAAAGAAAGTTAAGAGGAAAAAAAAGCGGTCTAGAGACTATAAGAATGAGATCATAAGAGCTGGTATCAATCATTAATAATGCATACCAAAATAATAAAAAGAGGAACTATTCGCCTGACGTCATTTTACTGTTTACAAAATTTAAAGTTAGAAAAACAATCGTTGAAGATTATGATGAAGAAACAACATAAATCAAAGTTCAAAGGCCTATGGAGAGGAGGTAGCATTCAGAGTATGTCGCATTTAAACTAAATATCTAAGAATCTCCTATGGTAGATTTTGTGACTGAATTTCAATAATAATAATAATAATAATAATAATAATAATAATAATAATAATAATAATAATAATAATAATAATAATACCTAAGTGTATTGTTGCAGATGTTTGCAGTAAAAGATAAGTCATGAGTGAACAAGCGTCAGTTTTGCAGGCTAGCTAAATTAACTACCCTTCCACACTGACTCCACCGCATTAGTCTCGTGTTGCCATTTCAATCTTCGAGCTACCGTTGGGCTTGGAAATTACCTATTCAGCCTCAGTTGCGGCTCTAACAATTGATTACAGAAAGTTTAAAGACGCCTGTCTTGCTTGACCTTTACATAGTATGACTTGTATTTACTTATCTCGTTGCCTATATTTTTGTGTCCTCGAGTTTCATACTGTGATATATGCTCTTGGCGAACGAATGCGCACGGGTGGCAAAGAGGCTTTGCCTGGAGGCCAAAGCTGAGCACTTGCTACACGTAAGAACCAATTCAATGGTTAAAGGCCTAACTATGAGCGACGATGGAACGTTTGAGCATTAAACTACTTGTAGATATGAGAGTCTATGCAAACAACGATTTCAAGGGGCTATGGTTTGAATTAGGGCCGCCAAATATGAAGAGTGGAAACTTCGCAGAAATATAGACAAAATGCAGGTATGAGTAGAAATTGTATGCACCGCAATTGTATTGATAAGTATACCAATACAAAATGTGTCTGAAATTATTTTGAAAAAATAACAACAAAACTCCGTTAAACCTCAATATATGTTGCAATTATTGGTACTTTGGCGGCCTTCAAGAGAAAACCATGTACTAAATGTAGACTCTCTTAAATTTGTCATAATTTGCGGTGAGTCAAAAATGATTAAAATAGATTTCGAAAAAATTAAGTTCAGCATAAACATTCTAGATGTCCCTATTGCTTCCGTATTCAGCAAAGAAATCTGTATTACTATGCTAGTGTTTTACCTTTTTTTTTGAAGGAGTGATGAACACACCAGTTTATCAACGCTTAAAACACTTAGTTACCAGGCCTTTTTAACTTTGCCAAGGAGTTTTATTGTCGGAATTACAACAGCGTAGTTAACATTTTTCTCGTCTTAAGGCTTCTAGTAATTTTTATAAATTATCTCCCATATACGCCATAAGCTAATATGAGCCTGCAATTCGGGATCCCATCCGCACCAATATGGTTTCTACAAGTATTGCTCGAGATGCTGTTCTGGATCCTGCGCTTTTTTTATCTACGTGAATCTTTTTCTCCACACTAAAAGGCACTTCTTACGGATGACGCCAGCCCAGTAGGTAACATTGATAAGGACTTGATTTATTTTGTGGATCTTGATGTGTAACTAACGCTTGTTTCCCCATATTCCTCCCTGCCGATGAACCTTGCCAACCTCTTTGAATTTTTTAAAGAGCGTAGATTTTATACTAAAAACCCAATAATCTCCACTGCCAATTTCTCCGGTCCTTTCTCTAGCCAAACCTTGACCTTCTTTAGTTTAGCAATACGATCTGGAAGCAGACTCCATTTAAAACTCTCTCGGGATTCCATGGAACACATTTTCTGTAATATTGCGTGTCTTATCATGGATGCATTTAGCTTTTACTGTTACCGCTTTTTTGGTTCATTTCAAGAATTATTTATTATTATTATGAAAGCGCTTCTCGTTTAAGTCCTACTGAACCATCCCGTTGGATCTCAGGTTCTATCTCTTCTTGCACCGTACGTGGTTTACGCAAAGGAATACGCCTCCCCGTCTCATCGACGTATATGCGGTTAGAATCTAAACTACTGTAAATATCTTCATCGTACACGTATTGTATGTGAACCACCCACCCGCTTTGTCCTCCAGACCCATTCTGGCACCAACGTTCTGATCGATTCACTCAATTCTCTCGATTTACTCCTCACATTCGCATATACCGATTGTGCTTGCCACCTCTAACTTATGCAGCACTACAAAGACAAAACTTTTTCTCCCGATTTTCAACTATTTGAAATTCCCCTCCTAAAACTCTTAAATAAACCATATATTTAGCTTTCAGTCCTTAATGTGTATTACCTCTGAGAAACAAAGGTCTGTGGTTATATAGGCGCGCTACAACGAAATATCATTCTTGTAATAATAAATGCAGGTTTTTTCTTCACATTAAATGATAACATATGCGTAGTGTGTGATACTGCGCACAAAATTGCCTAACACGTTTAACACTGTTCTCTTTCCACGGGCCTCTAACGAACTCCTTCATTTTACAAGTAAATCTTTGTCAAGTTGAGTCGCCGGGCTATGAAATAGGCGGCAGTCGGATTGTTGACAAGGCCAAAATTCGAACTCGCACCGGATGCGTAAGAAGCGGTTAGGCTGATACTGCGTCATCAAGATTTTATTATATGCTAATATACATTAAAAACAAGATAAATTTATTCGTTGTGTGAAATACAGATTTAATTTTTTGGTGTTAACATTTTACGTAGTCTATGCGCTAGAAGGACACATTGTGGGGCTAGATGATACAGACGATTAGCCGAGTGAAATTTGTGAAACAAGCAATTTACAAGGACTGGTAGGGTTAGGAATACAAGCATTCGTTTTTTCTCAAACTTGATAGTTCACAATTACGGTGGTAAAGACATGTGCGTCCAACAACACTTGAAAGATTAGCATGATAGAGTTTCAATTCTCGTCGTTCGAAGGTGGGCCAATTTGATCACTTAGGTGATAGACTTAGGTTGGCACACTACGTTCAGGCTATTGCCCAGAAGCTGTGTAGGCAGCTAGAAAAGACGTTCAAAACAGCTTCCAGTGTAATCTGAATAAACGGTGTTATATAGGTAACGCTTTTAGACTATTATTTCTCAATCGCTCGATATTGTATAACGTCGAATGTACTGTATCATTGAAGTTCATACAGATATGTCAACAACTCACAAGGTCAGTGTGGGCACCTTCCCACTTGTGTACGCTAGAGTCCCTTGGATAGGACTCTAGCGGAAGCTCAGTTCACTTTAAGGACTAAGAGCCAAAATTTATCTATTTATAGTTGAGATGTGATAAATAAGGCATGGAGCTCTGGATTAGATTAGGGCTCCATAAGTACAGTAATTGAAAAATAGTGGAATACCACCAATCTATATTTGGAAAAGCCTGACCTGAATGCAGTACGCAGTTTGTGGATACTACCAGCAATAATGAAAAAAAGCTTTATCATCAGCAAAAATAATGATAAATAACAACAATATTGATGAACAAATAATATACGCTAAGGGTATATATTGCCAGTCTGAAGTTACGCGTATAATGGAAGACTGTCTGCGGTGTATAGAGGTATTCTTGCATTTATCATAAGCACTTGTGCAACTTGATGCGGGCTTCTCTATATTAGCATTGCGATATTATGGGTCAGAAGAAGTGGGTTTAGGTGGGACATACACTATGTAAAGCACTGCTTTTTTTGCACGCAGACATACAATTTCTGACATTACTTATCTGAATCAGGGCATCACTCTCTTTGACCCGATTTTTTCTTCGGCAGGTTGGAAACCAAGGGTTACAGTCTTTCTCAGAAGTATTTTTGAGCTCTGTAATGATTTAAGGCATTGCAAGCCTTACCTTTTCAAAGCACATTATAACAGGTAAAATGCTGAACTTTTTTTTACTTCATTTACTGAACATTTACTTCATGTCGGGATTCACCAAAAGTCCTAAATATTATTGTTATTGAGAAAAAGTACAAAAGCGTAACCTCGTATAAATATCCTGACTCTGAAATTTGTCTTAACACCTTCCGTCTAAAGAGATTGACCGCCTCATGGAATTTCTACGCGCCTATATGGAACAATTTATGAGAATTCTTGTCGCCTGTTAGGTAATGGGGTGTTGTTATTACGTTTCATTTACTTCTATAATGTAAGCAGCCTCAGACAAGTCAATCTGTTAAACGAACATGTTCTCAAGGTACATATTTTGGCGACTTTCTTAATTATGGCGAAAAATTGCCATAATTATCTGTATCCGCGTCACCTACTTCTGCAGCAATGATTTGAACTTATGAATAAGAAATTGAGAAAAGAGCCTTGTTTAGTAAGTTAACGTTCACATCTACCTAGTTGTGGGCACGGCCACATGCAGATACCTCGCTTTCTATAAGACGTTGGTCTTTCGTTGTTTTCGAGGGAAAGTAGGACCAAGTAACGGGCGTGGGGAGATGGTAAACACATCGCGGGTGGTAGGTGCATGGGGAAGCTTCTTTTCACCAAGCGCCGTCACCCCCACCGTCCAACCCACGCGCGTCTTCAAACTGAGCCTGTAGCCTCTTTTCGTGTATACCCAATGCATTTCCCCCGCTCGGATCCATAGTGCGCACTGTTTCTGCAGAAATTTGTTGTCAACTCGGTAGTGGTGCAGACGTAGAGGACCTGGTAGAAGCGGTAGCAGCAGTGGCCGCGGAGACGGCGGCGTTGTCGACCTTCGGTCCGTCGTCACCTTGTTCGGACAGCAGCGCGGCTGTCAAACAAGACAATGACTTTTTCCACAATACATCTCGCTCTTGACATGCAGTTTCGAAAGGACAACGAGAGTAAAGGGAAGTGATTTGCAGGGAAGCCCCACCAGTTCAACCGGCCCAGTCGCCGCCCAGACTATGCCTTTGAATAACACGGTTTACCCCCTTTTCATCATCGGTGTTCGTACCCACGCGTTGAGCAGGCTTTTCGCGAGACATTTGAGTCTTTCGGTGAGAATAGCTTTATATTTGAATAGAAAATGATCGTTCGTTTGGGCAGCGCCGCTTGGCTCATATATATATATATATATATTCTTGGAAAATTTGAAGAAGACATAACAGTTGGAATCGTGAGCCTGTGTGAGTGGACAGGATTACCTTGAAGGCCTACGAATAATTTTTTGTCGACAGCGGCTCTTCAGCTTGGAACAACCACTTGGTCCAATGTTGATGACACTTCAAGTCCTTCACAATTTCTTTGGCACGAATTTCAGATGTTAAGACTTACGCAGTCCATACTTTGCACTGTGCAGAGCTTTCCTCTTGTCTAGTTCATCAATATGTGTTCAACTTCGCGAAGCACTTAGAAGTTCCGAGCTTCATCAAAACCACCAGTGGTGGTGTAATCGCGCACTCGATTTCCACATATTAATTAGTAGTAAATTCTATGTGCTTATTAAAGTAGTCCGCACTCATCAGAGCACAAACGTCGTGCTTAATTCATCTGAGGAAGAACACCGCGTGGATGATGTTCAGTTTACTTCAAGTTCACGCTTGTTTACTTTCCCGCAGCTAGTTACCTTCTTTCGTTTTTAAAGAAATACATAGGGCCGATAACCGTGCTCTTCGTGCTCTTTCGCTGTTCTGTCCCGGTCGTGGATCACACCCAAAGAAGCACGTTTTTCACAACGCGGCTGCGAAGTTTTGTGCCAATGAAGGCGGGGATGTGAAGGAGGAGCTCAAAGGCCCCGCCCTCGCCTCTTCGGTCACTGACGGTAGGGAAAGGAGGGCCTTAAACCTTCAATGTACACTGCAAATTGAACGATAGAGGTACGGGACCAGGGGAAACGCTCACTCTTTCCAGGGCTTATTGGGATGTTTCCCTATGTTTGCTAGGACGTAGAGCCAGTCAAGAGGACGCTGCCGAAGGCGAGAACAGGGCTTTCAGCACAGTTCTTATGTTCTGTCTTTCACCGCAACGAAGGTCGTTGAAGGCGTCGTCGCCGCCGTGCCCGGCAGCTAGGCATTTCTACTTTGATGTGAGAGGTCAAACAAAGAAGCTAAGTACATGGCGGTTGGCCCCTGGCACATTATCGAGTTGACATGAAGAAGCACGGCCGACATTAACATACGCATGGCTGCATATGTCGATATACAACAGGTTAGGCGAATATGTGGAATATCTGCCCATTTAGGTCACCTTTGCCTGCGGTGGGGCGGAGTGGGCCGGATACATGTAGGTCGGAGCTGCCAAGGGATAAAAATGGCCTAAGAACGGATTTTTTTGTCTATATGGGAAGAAGTTTGCGAGTTAGACAGAACTGCTGAGCTGCAGAACTGCTATTGAGCCTGCTCCTTCGTTTATGTTCCAAAGAATTGACGCGGAGATGCTTTCTTAAGGAGATTTTAATCAAAGATAATTCTAACAGGAACATCGATGAAATTTTGAACGACTTCAAGAGCATTAAAGGATGTCTAAAAGTATATGCTGGTATAATTTGGTTATTTTATGCTACCTTTAATTCTGAAAAGCATTAGATGGCCTCGAATCACAGCAGTCAAGGGCGAATTTGGTTATTGCCTAAAATCAAGGCACTTTTATTCTTTTCATGCCAACGATATTGACGCAGTAAGACTCGTACTCGAAAATGCGTGAGAACAGCATCACAGTCAAACGTGTCTGTTTAGTGTTGCGTTACGTAAACGTGGATGCATATTGTAAATAATGTAAATCGAGTTTTGAGTCTATATGTGTAAAAATGCCTATATTTTGGCGAAATGTTTATTTTTAGGGATGCTGAGTGGGTAAGTTCACGAAAAAAACATGATTTTAACAACATTAAAAGCTAAAAATCGTATAAATTAACTTGTTAATAAAGGCGGACCACTAATATTCATTGCATGATTGTATTCTGGTGAAAGCGCTGATTGTAAATATTCCGAGTTTTATTTCACGAATCTTGTCGAGTTTAATATAAAGGTAGAATAGGTTGTGAATTTAAAATTATATTCATAATTTACTTATGCACAGATAGGTTTGCTATCTGCTAAATTTAGTCCATCATATCAGAACTGCAGATTAACAATGCATGAGGGAGTCCATCCTGTTATATAGCCGTAATGACGGTTGAAGCTTTCGTGAAGTCTAGATACCCACAAAGACATCTTTTAGCTCTCTCGCCTGCCAGCAAAAATGGGCTACATACACGTTAGAGCTAAAGTTGCAGTTATCAACATCGTCTTATGTAAAGTTCCGACCGCCAGGCTATGTTGGCTACTTACAAATATCATTCAATTTATTGCCGTACGTATGATAATATCGGCTCAAAGCGGGTCAATGATCTGCACCATAGATTCTACGACAGCCGTGAGGAGTTGACCATGCTCCTCTTTCACCTGCGTTTTTTCCAAGGCAGGTCTTATCCCTGTCACCAATTATTAGCGCACATTGATCTATTTAACCATTACAGTTTTTAAAACAATAAGCTACAACTATAAAGAAGACCTGCACCCTACAGAGCGGTACAACTTATAAAAATTTATAACAGAGCACTTCTATATATGAAAATCTCAGAAGGAGAATGTTAGAACAAGATAGCTCACGAGGTGCCGTATGAGCACAGGTGCATCATCTATTTTTTACGATAAATACTGTCTCAGACACGAGTGACATATTGCCCCGAATACGGTTTGTCTCCGACACATTATTGATTTATGCCAAAAACGTAATATGCACACTGCACAATCAACAAAACATTAAACGAAGAATTTTCTGGGAATGATCTTTATTATTATATTTGTGTTGAACAATCATATATTATTCTTTAAACGTGCTCACTGTTGATAACAGTAATTGTTAATACTTACCAAAGGTCGTTAAATCCACCATACGTAACAGTCTGATTAAGCACGCAAAAATTTGCCATCGTGTAGATGATTCGAGTTTGTTCAGCAGAGGAAAATTTTGGAACATTGTCATTATCGTCCATGTTATGTCATTCGCATCAAAACCTGTAAGAAGAGACTTAGTAGCCCAAAAAATGTGATCTTGTTTTTTGTATAAAAATTTAATAATACAGTGTTGTCTAAATCTACGGCTCGCAATGAAGTCCCACATACAATTTCTTTCTTCTTCTAGAACATACAGTTCTACTTTACAGCTCACCTGAGCAACTATTTCATACACATTTATTGCTATATATTTCAAGAATAATTTGAGGTATTAAAAATATAATGGATACTAAATATGTGCCTAATCAGTTAATAGAACCTCAGGTTTCGAACAAAAAAAAATATAGAGGCAAATCTCAACTCTTGATATTATTAGCTTTGGATACACTTACTTTTGATACACTTGAGCATATGTATATTTATATATAGGCTGAGCATTTCTTATGCATTATATCCCCATAACATCACATCTAGTTTAGGTTAGAATGATTGTTAAGTATAGCTTTTGGGATGTTTTGTTTGCTGAGGGTTTTACTCTATGACCAAATTGAGGCATCTCTCAAAGAACATGCTAAAGCGTGAGTTTCAACAGACTATTGGACACATGATAGTTGAAATATCTTGCCTAAGGCTGTACAAGACAACGATTAAGCATAAATATGGGTGCGTATAAGTTCCCCCTTCAATGATTTTACTGAAACAAATTTAAATACCTGTTTACGCGCTACTGAGGCTGTAATCTAACTTCGGGAGCATCGGAAAATATTTATTCAGCACATTCGACCATGACCCGAATGAGGAACATGATTTAAAGAGTAACGAATTAATGCCTAATGCCACTACAAAAAAGCATCTGTGTAGAAGCGTGGACCTGACGGCACTACATAAAAATTATATTAAACTTCTACCTATGAATTACAACGTCATTGTAGACCAACCTAAAGGCTAAACTAAGGGAATGTTCGTTGTCTTTTCTTAAGTCGCTCCTATATGGGGTACCACGGCGAGTTTTTCTTTCTTTATATATTTCCGTGGGTGGCCAGCAGGCACCTTACAACAGATCTTATTAGACAGCTGGAGATAGATCAAAGTATTATTTCTCTTTTATTAACTCTTTTACGAGTGGTGCAGCGGTGATATGGTATGTGCATTGCATAGGACAATATATCACTCGAAAAATGGCTGTAAAGGAAGAGTCTTAGCTAAGGAAATGCGTGAATATTACATGCAAAAAATATATTCGTTCTGATCTATTCACACACGACCCCCTGGTCGTTTCAACTCATTTTTTCTAGAAGAAGCCAACACGCACGTTCTCCCATGCTTTACTATATTCGCTGGCCGAAGTGCACGCTTTGATCAGCTTTTCACAACTTCATGAGAAAGCATTAAAAAGCAAATACAACAACTGAACATCCTGAACTGAAGTTCTCCTTGAGGCACTGACGCTATGGCCACGCCGACAGAATGAGAGGTATCTCCGGGACGCAATAAAATCTACACCCTCTTAACATATTTAGTTTATTCTCGAAATGAATGCTTATTCGTTAGAGGCCTCGAACGAATAAAGTATATGCCACTACAAGGCACGGACCGTAGAACAATTTTTAAAAGCCTGAAAATCTAAATTCATAGAGAGTAGCATACTTGAACGAATTTCTTTGTTTCGGAATCAGGCCCGAATTTGGCCCTTTTTAGCATTCACTTGTCCAGTACCTTGTAAATAACCCTGCCCGGAGACTTGAAAGCATGGACCCATCAAGATATATTGAACCCACATTGAATTTAAAATATAATACGCTTATTTTCAAGAATGATACATAAGAACTTATCGTCTATTTTACCCATTATTTGTAATTACAAATAACAAAGCTTTATTTCGTATGCCATCTAATGGTTCCCCGACGTAGTTGAGAATATTGATACTGTTAAGTAAATTTTTAAAGATGTTAAACGTCAATAAACGATACCTAGTTTTATACAGCTAATATCGATCTGAATGACGTTTCGCTCTGATAAGATCACGTACCATCCAATCGATAAAATAACTGCATATGTTGAGAAAAAGCCTTTTACGGATCTTCTCGCGTGCGCGGGTCTCCATAATCATGGAAAGTAATGCCGCTTGACTTTTTACTACAAGAGACTTAAAAAGTAGTGCTCGTCGGCTATTCTCTGACCAGTAGCGCACTCGAAAGCACTATTAAAGCTGCCGTCTTAAAATTGGGCTTAATTTTATATGAAGAAGTAATATAGTAATATAGCATGAATATTCACTCACGAATTGTTTACTAAACAAAACTTGCCTTTACTCGTCATAATTAGAGCCAGGTTGTCAGTGCAGGCCACTCATATGACCTTTCTAGCTAATCGTGGGATCGAATCTTACGGAACGTTCGGTTCGTAAGGTTGCAGACCACCTGGGGCAACAAAGGGCTCTGTCCTTTGTTTCTCCTGATGATCTGTCTATCATTTAAGCACGTCAATTACACGCCAAGGTTAAGAGAAGGTACCTTTTCCTATAGTTCTTTAATTAAATCCCGCCTTGAGCTGAAGACATTACTTCCAATCGTATCCTTTGCCTCCTGCGGCTTTTATTGCGTTCTTGTGCGCCAGCCTTATCGTCATCCTAAGGAAAAAACCTGCCAACAGCTCCGCCAACAGCTATTTGTAGCTATTCGCCTATAGGGTGGATGATAGCAAAGGCCCCCATTTCTCATTGCGGACGGTTTTAACAAAATTATTGCCGCCAGCTACGGTTGGTTTCTTCCTTTTGCTTTCTCTTCCGCTGCTACTGTTTAAGTCCCCATTACTGCTGGCGCTGTGCTAATGATGTTGCTTTGTGTTGTATTATACCGCGAATTTTAGTTCCCGTCTCGCATTTAGCGATGATGCTTCAGCATGCTTCGGACGCGATCGAGTTTGCGGCATGCCGTTTCGGCGGAAAGCCTCGGTAGGAGAGTGCTTACCGTAATTATTACTTCTTCATCAGATCTTCCCTAACCTTGCCGACGGCGAGGAACCCCGTCACCTCCTTTTCTCCGTTTTTTGGTCTAATTGATCCCTGAGATTCCCGTCTAGATCCAGTCTGTTTAAGGTAATCAGCAAAGTTTTGATTCGACCTTCAAACTCCCGCTTTTTCCAGTCCTTGTATGGCTGAAAACTGGAACGCATTCTTTCGTATGGTAGCATCGTGACTAGATAATTTTCACGACCTTTGTCGGTCTTAGTTCGAGCACCACCAGCGGGTTGTGATGCTTATTGACTGTATTCTTAGAATTGGCACATCCTGGTGTTATTTAGTCGGTGCGCCGCCCACATGTTGTGTCTTGTCTACAAGATGTTGGTGCTTTTCCTTTTTCCTGATAAGTTCTTAATTTCCTCTCTTTCCTTTCTTTAAAGTTTGCGAGCTCTAATGGACCGCTGCTTTTCTCTTCTTTATTCTTCCTAATTGTCTCTTCTTCTTTTCCTAAAATTCTTTTGCTTTTTTTGTTCTTTTCGTGGGTAACGTATACTTAGAGGTGGCACCCTGTGGTAAAAGGTTCGGTTGAGGTTGGCCTGTAGAAAGAAAGAATGGTCTCGGCGATACCCTTGGACCCGTGAGTTACCATCCAATCACCAACCGGCATCACCAAGCACCCAGGATTTTCCAACAGTGGGTAGGACATCTAGCTCTTTGGCTAGTCTGCCCTAACACCTATTTTTCAGCCTGTGGTACCACCCTTCCAATTGTATGAAGCACTAATATGCGGATATTAATAAAGCTGAAATTAGTAGAACTCACAGATTTTCCACAAAACCTGATATTTTTAGATATGGCAAGTTTTTACGATTGCTTATCTATTTTAGGTGATTCAAATCTCTGGGTACGTCAGCGTTAGATGTCCGTTAATACGGCATTTAATGCTTTATTTTACATTTAGTTAACCTGCTGTATCAATGATTAATTAAATATCAACGCTTGATTAATTAGATGCTTCTTTTTTGATAATAGCCGTAAATCGAGGAAACTTGTACAAATATCCTCTTTTTTTACAAAGAGCTTGTAGCTCGTTGTTTGATAGATGTCTTAAGTCAAAACTATTTTTTCGCAATCATACGAAAAAATGTCATTATACTAGCTTTTCGAAAATTCTTTTTACTTTTTGGTACTCTACATCAGCTATTTCGGGAAAACCAACAAAATTCCTCAACAACATCGAAAACGACTAGGTTTTGCGACGAAAGCATTAACACATGGTCTAACACCAACGATTTATAGAATTTATTGAACTACTCAATATTATTGTACTACCTCTTTTTAGATTTAGCAGCAAAAATAATGCAAGATAGTTTCCTAATTTCATTTCCCCTCACGCAATATATCACCAATTTAACTAGGCAATTTATCAAACAAATGCCTAGTTGGTTGGGGGTAGCAGTAATTGTTTTACATCGACTGCTGGCGATATAAATGACCGGCCCCATGATTGTTTTTGTACGAAAGCCGGACTTTGGATTTGCTGATGGTCTTGTTGGGTCCTCTCAAGAGACACACATCGATAACCATTCGAGACTTCGTGCTTCGTAGCAGGTTACGTACTGCATGACACCAACTTGATCCGTAATTTGAATCGATGCATAATATCTTCAGCGTCATTATCGGTGCTGGTGATAGCGAGACGGGCGTATGGTAGCAAATACCCCGATTTGTCCTCGCGGTTGCATTCAATGGATCCATGGCGTCAGCCAATTACTTATACTTTTGCCATTCGCTGCCTAGAGCATCTTCCTAAGGTGGTTATTACTTAGGAGGTAGTATTTGACTACCGAAAGATGTCCGATAGACTACCAGTGATAAGGTGTCTCATAAGACGGCTGAGCTGCCTATAGGACATCCGATACGATGGTTTTAGAGACTGCCGCCTTGAAGAGGAAGTTGGGAAGGGTCGAAAGGGATCTCATACTCTCAAAACAATTTTTTTCCAAAAGGCTTGATTTATAGGAGGCGTGCTCCGGGATGTGCTCTACGACAGAGTGTTTGAGATGAGGTATCTAACTAACGGAGCCGAGATATAGGCTTACGCCAATGACGCGTCACTTTTTGTCACGGTTCGCCGTCATCTGACCATCCCTTCCAGCGGGCGTTGAATAAGACTGAGACGATGTATTTTTTTCACAGATGTAAAGCTCTAACAGAAACATGGACACCGCCGGTCTATTTAGTCAAGTAATCTTTAGATGTGGGCCATCAAGAAGGGAACAATCATGGATACACACAAGAATTTATTAACGGTAGTGCGAGGTACATCGCTTAAAAAAATAATCTGAGAATTTTGAAGCTGACGTCCACAATCGAGACTAAGGACACTATTGATACTAAGGTGACAGAACAGCTCTGAATTTACTTTTCTTTTTTAGGAATTTTTCATCTCTCACTCACTACCAAAGGCGAAGAGATGGTTACGCCACGATGATATGTATGGGCCTTCTTCCCAAGTCCGAGACACATTTCTTCTTTCTCTTCGTTCTCTGCTTCTTTTCTAAGACAGGGCCATAAAGAGTGGCACAGGTTTGTACCAAGGGATTTATACGTGCTTCCTGAGCAATAAAGGTGGCGCACATGTTCTAGGCTGCTGGTGAGTGCAGGTAGTGAAAATAACGGAAAAAAGACTACCACCTGACCTTGGTTGTGTCGAGATGCTCGGACCTGACCCACTGCAGAAATTAGCATTCCATCCACGTTTCCGTTTTTCGATCTGCTGGACTCTTAAAGGACAGAGCGATGAATTAAACGTATGAGGCCCCCTACAAATTATACATGTTGTGTCCCAAGACAGCTGAAAGCCATATGGGCTATTTCGCCGTATTTCTCTACAGGCAACCCGGCGGCTATAAGTATTTTTTTAAAGCTGACCATCAGCCAACATTTAACGTTCACGGTAGTTTTTGCATTACTTCGTAAGACGGACCCCATATGAATGTAAATATGCACCGGTCGGGGATCGAACCGTGCACCTACGTGTCTCCTCCAGTCGCAAGGCGCACACGAATGCACCAAGCCACCGAGCTCGACGGCGGCTATAAGTAGTAGCTTTATGACCGAGCCTTTGGCACTTAAACCAAAAGATAAAGGGTCCAGTGTACATAATGACTTTGTGAGACTTGAGCGTCAGATATAACTCACTAAGTGAAACTTAGTGCGAATCACAGCAATGTTTTGTCCGTGATAGTTATAAAAAGTTGGTCCTTAACATTTCTCTCAAGTATCCCCCTGTTCACCACAATCACTCCACAAGATTTTGCGCCAGGAGGATCTCATCTTATGTACACTCCTTGTTCACATTTTTGATCCTGGCCCAATTGGTTGATAGTTTCCTGCATTACGTGATAAGCGGAGCGCAGCCCAAGGATGGCTACACACCCAAATAAGCTCTACACAGGTATAAAGTCTTACCGAGCCCCCCAGCGGAAAATTGAAATGGAAGATATGTTGACAATTATCTTAGATACTATCGAAGTTTAAAAAGCCAGTACGCACAGGCACTATAGGGAAAAGAGGAGGTGATTTGAAGGAGTTAGGCCTAACGTCTGACGCCGAGCTTCAAAATATGTCATGATTGGGGTCAGGTGCTGTTCGAACACGTGCAGCTTCGGAGCGATATGTCGAGGATTAAGAAGACAAACAGTAACCTCTACGTATTGTGCAAGTCTACAAAATTCTGCTATGCGGGTGTCTCAGCGAGGCTCAGAACGCAAGGATCGCTACCATTAAGAGCTGCCGCATCTAAGAGGTCATCTGTCATAAGGTGACCTTGGAGGGTTGATAGGTGGAGAAAGCCAGGCTCTTCAAAGGGTAATGAAACTCAGAATATAAAATGCCAAGGAAAAGCAGTTCAAGCGACGGCCTAAAAAGTGTGATCAAGGGCACATGCCGACGAAATCGGGAGGGGTTGAAGCAGACAGGCCCTCATGATTTCGATACATTTCACCAAGACTATTTAATGAGATAAATATTTATTTTTCCCTTATTACGCTACTTAAGGTAGGTGTAAACGTACAGAAAAAATTTACTCGAAAAAATTTGCGATGTACGACATCATAGAAACCAGACTACTCGGCTTAGCAAGCGCTGACAAGAGTTTTTTATTTTTTCCAGGGGTTAGGCTTAACACGAACCGCATCAGTGATCCAAATGTGCGAGGAACACGAGCGATTTTTAAAAGCTTGCCCTTGCGAATCTTCGCAACTAGGCATGAGAATTAGAGGTAGGTCAAAGTATGTGGAAGAGGGACACGGTTAAAATAGTATTCATTGAGCACTTGAGCCATCCAAGAGGCAAGCGGTTTCAAAACATCGGAGCAGAGAGCATTTTTTTAAATGTATAATTTTTCGATAGATTTAGCAGTTTTGAGGAAAGTTCCGCTAAAAAAGCTGAACCGACTGCCGTATAGACCGAAGATGAATCTTTTTGGAATTCACATATTTCTCCTCACACCAGTCGTTTTTAATATAATATGATCACTCTATCAGTATTTTAGATTCGTTTGTCAAATATTACGCTACCTAAAAGCACACTGTAGCGACACGGCCAGCCAGGTAAAAACCGAAGGAGACCACGGTACCTCCTATCACGATGCCTCAAACGGCTTCCCAGATGATCAACGAAATTCATTAGTCTAATGTTGAAGACTTTATTTCTGTAAATGTTTAGAATAAAATAAAATTTACTGCAGTAGTGGATCTATCGTTTACCGCTTACTGCGATAAACTACCGTTTATCGAAAACACCGTGGCAGCAGTTTTGAAGGAAGGTTGAGGTATCCGATATCATCAGATGAGTAATCTCCGCCCGAGTCTCCCATCCGAAGTACAAGGTACTGGCTAGGTCGCGTGTGTCCTCCATATTTCATTTAAAAATCGCTACACCAACTGCTTACAAAGTGGAGATTATTTGGAGGACCTAACCTACGTAGACATTAAGCTTCATTTTAAGACATCTTACCGTAATCGCGTTCTGGCTCTCCACCGTACAGCTCAGAGAACAGGTTTGTATATCTCCTTATTGACACCTCTATTTGGAGCTCGGAAGTGGCTTTGACCTCACGATGCCCTCCATACAACGTCCGGTCCCGTTTCTCGACCATTAATGTGGTGAATAATGATACGTGGAAAAGAGCTCGAAGACCAAATCGATTTGTTGCGAAAGAATTCGCAGCTTACGAGTTTCGTCGCAAGCACTTCACCGCTGCTACTTACTGCGAGCCTGCCTCCACCTGTTGCCCGCGCACTGCCGACTTGTCTGCTGGAGGTACCATGTGAGGTAAATGTCACCCCTCCAGCTAGCTTAGTTTAGCATAAACATAAACCTGGATTTCTATTTACCTGCATTTTATATATTCTGCATAGAGTTTTTTCTACTGTAAATATTACAGAACTTATTCTTACCTCTAATAAAAGGGCTGTATAAATTAAATTTGTTTTATATTAACAACGCATTTAGCAATATAAATATATTGCGCTTGTTTATTTATTCGGAGTGTCATGTCAAAACATCAGCGAATTTCTATAAAGTTCTCTTAAATGTTATTAGATTCGGAATGGCATTTGGTATTGAAAAGTAAATTGTGTAAAATCATATATTTCTAATGACCTTAGCAATAAAAATAACTGACACAGCACTAAAAATGAAGACTGCTAAATAAATAGAAGTTTGCAAATGATTTTTTTTCGTTTTACAATCAGTCTTCACTCGTTTCACTCCTCCACTGATGATTCTTGTAAAGCAAACTATTTATCTTTTCTCTATTGTCTTATTTTGTTCTCAAAAGGAGATAAATATAAATATATGATGTTTTACAACTTGCCTATCTTAAACACGGTGATATATATATATTCGTTATATAAGCTTCGTTCGATCGACATTCTCCTTCACTGTTAACTAATCAAGTGTCATCGTAGGATGTGACTAATTGTAAACCAGCCGTACAAAGACGCCCATACTTTTTTGCTTCACAAGAATTAAATTTATGTTTCAATGGTTTGCACGAATATTCTTAAATAAACATCATTTTCTGGTCGAGTTTTCTGTTCTGTCGAAGAATAGCCATCATTCGACGAAGTTACACAATCATATTTAAAAAATCTATTTACCATTGGAAATATATTGCAACACGCCTTGAAGTGAAAAAGAGCAGGGTCATCTGCTTTAAAAAATACTGTCCTGAGAACAAACTGTGTATATATAGATAAATATACTTGATGACTTAATATTAGTGAATATTCATAAATGCATCTATGTCCATGTAATATAAGAATATGGATCGAACATTAAATTGAATTCTCGTCTCACTTCGCAACATTATTATGTACTAACATTTTGGCAATCAAAATATTACCGTTTCCTTTATTGTTAAATATGGAAAATACATAGATGTTACATACTCGTCTGTTAGATAGAGTAACCTGAGCCTGGGAGATTCTCGTTGTACTGAAAATTAAGAAATTCATTGGACTTCTGTTGCGTTTAAATCAGAATCTAGTTCTTCCACTATATTATTTTAGTATCATAAAAAATCGCTGAATTGAGTAGCGCTTTAAGTAATCGATAATATTCATGATCTCGCTAGCGATCAAATTGTAAAATCCGAGCTTTTTCTCCCGCGCGAATATTCTTTAGTACCCCCTCATAGAGCTCTTACACGATCCTTGATAAAAATTTAATTAGAAGGTAAATATAATCTGAATTATCTGTAAAACAAAATAGGAATTAGATAATCTTCTTGATCCTATCTTCGTTTTTAACCTTGAGTTGTAAGTGAGAAATACGCAGATCTAAGCGAGAGACAACTCATACAGATTTGGTTGCTCCCTGAGTTCCGTGTCAGTACATTAAATTACAATAGCCTTTCAAAACTTCTAATATATTTACCTTGTGGTATTGTCATCATTGATTGCTCTGGTAAACACATTAGCATCAATACTCTTCTGTTCCAAGTTAAGTGCTCGCCCTTTGCTTTCCTTTAAATCTTAAACTACGTCCTGCTACTAGGCAAATTTGCATGCGGAGTACACTGCCAACGTTACATTTCTTAAACATCTTAAGACAAAAAATCGCTTAGATTGTTAGACCGAGAATGAGTTTAGATATAGTATCTAATGAAACCATTAAGCTTCCGTTATCTGAAGGTTAAACTCAAGGGCGTTCCACTCGAGGCGATTCACGGTTAATACAATTAAAATGAATAATGCAAGAAGTTTTGGATGCTCTGACTCTAGCTTAAACAAAGAGAGACAAAGTATTTAAAAGTGTTTGTTCGAATTAATTTTGTTTAGTGGCTATTGAAGTTACAAGGCAGGGTACTTTACTTGGGCCAGTTAATACATCCATTAAGAGCGACATGGAATTTGTGCCGAGCTAGTATCTGAATGAGTATAGAGTCACCAAAGACTTGATGTTTACCTTGTCGACACCATTTGGTATTGAAATTGTACTAGTCCTTTGTGATTATAACATTACATAAACAATAAGAATTCGATTCAAAATGTTTTAAAAAATTGGGTTTAGCTGCACAAATATAATGCACTCAATAGGTAGCTTAATCTTTTCAAGCTGTGCATTAAATATTTTATTTCTGTTTTAATTAAAATCATCGAAACTGTAATATAATCACTCATCAGAGCTAAAGGCGTCGATCAGCGGCACCCGCTAAATTGAGTTGAGCATCGGTGTGTCCCTTCCCTTATTCGGCATTTACCTCACCACATTTACTTCATACAACAGCTTATATATAAGCCAGGTTACAAATTCTAGCATTTTTGTCGAACTTAATATATAACTTGAAGTATTCATAAATACAACTATTAAATGTATATAATAATTTATAAAAAAATATATATATATTTAAGTGCTTGAGTCTTCGAGGTTTTTCGTGAGTTTTTCGGTTGAGTGTAGCTATGCATGGTATACATGTGTCGCGGTCACTTGTGCTGAGTCGCCAACCAGCCATGGACTACATAAGACCTTGCCCACTGGCTCCCGTTGCCATGTCATTATAGCATGCCCATGGAGTCAGGCGAATTCTAGTGAAGCTTAACGCTTATCGTGATGGCCGTGTCAAGTCTAAAACAGAAAATCGATCTTGCGGTGGTAGAGGGAATCCCTGATGCAGGTTGAGCGAGCCGTTGTGTTTGTGAACGCGCCGTGGTATTTCATCTTAATCTTAACACTGTGCTGTATTCGTATACAGGCCCGCGTAAGCTGAAAGAACATCAAAAAAATACACACGAGGCAGATGGGTAAGATAATCCTTAGAATATTGCAGGTTTAAAAATGGTTAGACGGCCAATGATTTAACTTCATTAATGTAGTTAGCATTTTGCAAATCTATTATTGGTGAAATCAATTACGCAAAAGGCTATATTTCCCACAAAATGGGAGAACTGGCCAAAAACAATTTTAATAATTTTAGACATTTTCATTATTACAATATAAAACATAGTGAACGAATGATAAGGATACATACAGAATCAGCTGTATAATAAACAAAAGCGATATTTACATTGCTACTCTAGTAAACATCCATATCGACACCATAATTTATTATGCGCTACTGCAAAATATGTTAATTGGTCACCTCCACAATATATTCCGGATTGGAAGCATAATCATTTATTCTTCCACGGTACGATCAGGAGAAATGAACCTTTTCTTTAGAATCACTAATCATATTGTTGACGCTACATGCATTCGCTCCTCTCATAGTAAAGTGTTTAAGCAGTGGGAGTTATAAGCAGTTGAGAATGAGGGCTCTGTATAGAATGAGCGGAACGTTTCGGTAGAATTAGACAATCATGCGCAAGTATAGAAAAGTATTTCACCTTTTTCGTGTAAAGGTAGACGAACTCAGTTTAGTTTAGGTCTAATAAGCGTCTGTTTATTTTTCTGAAAATAGAACACTGTTAAATCGGTTTTTAAAACAGCGTAAATTGTAGTGAAAAATAGAACTTGATTAGTTCAACTCTGCATTAAGAAGTAGAATGTCCTGCCAAACTAGCTTTAACGAATTTTGAAACCCTAGCTTTTGGTTACCTTTGTATCGAAGAAAACTAATCGCTGGAACTTGTAAATCGAACTAGCGGCCGTGAATGTACAGAAAATGTTTACGCAGAAAAATTTGAAACAAAGTGAGGAATTTGTTACCTCACTGGATTAGCACGCCCCATGTACTACAATATTTTGGGCTTCAGGGAAGTTTTTACGTGAAATGTAATGAAACTTCTGTATGAGGTGCCCCAGCTAACATTATAAGAAAATGTACGGGCAATTTTAGCAAGAACTTTAGAACAGAGCTCTTACTAAAAATAAAGCAAATGAGGCTAAATGCTGGAATTACACATCATTTTGGGGTAGATTTCGGTGATTGGATAGAAAACCCACACACAAAGCTCAACCTAGCCAATTATGCATACGGCACTACACACTTATACTTTCTTTGAAACAAATTGCCTTTTTTAGTTGTCTTGAAATGAAGGCATCCACAGGATTTGACTGAATTACAAAAAATCTACTCAGCATGCCAGACCATAGTATTCATATCAACTTGCGCACCGCCCAAGTAAAAGTTTCTCGTAATATGAATAAAAGCATTTTGCACACCTGCCCTAAAAACATTCCATCGGGGCTGTAGTAACAGTGTATTGTTGTTAGTGGAAGACCATCACCTTTCGTCATGCTTCATCATTATCACCATCCTGCTTATCGTCATCATGGTCATGATCCTCATCGACGGATTTGGATTCAGTAGTCATCGGCTGCGTTGCTGTAGTGGTATTTTAAGCTCAGCGGTGAGCCTGACAATAGCCATAAGGCTGAATCCAGCATTATTCCGTTTGCATCCCATCTCAGTAGCTTCACCATAGAGTCGATTCGAAGAGATGACGCCCCAAAGCTAGAGCCATCTACCATAGCATCGCAAGAATATCAACCACCATTGCCGCAACAGCCAAATCCGATACTATTACCGCTGACACCACAACACACTTCTATTGATATAGATTGCAACTTCAAGCACTAGAAAAACACTCAGCTAATTCCTCTTTGCAAAGACAACACCAGGAATCAAATTGGCACAGTCCCACATTGAGCCAGCCAAATTCCAATGCTATTGATGGCTTTGTTTTTCCCTCGACAATATGATGCATTTAATTGTAAGAAATGTTAACCAACATCAAACACCGTTGAGGCCAGAATTTTGAATGCGTTACCCAAGCCACTAGTCGTTGTTTTTATATTACAGGCAATGATGTTATTATGTTACTATATTCACACACTAAGTGTATTGTCGTTATTTTAACATGAAATCATTTACACATACGTGCACTTATTTTCGTCCTAAAAATGCGGATGAAAGCAGACCAAAAATTAATTTCTGATTTTTATAAACTGATACTATATGGTGTGTCGTCTTGAGGTCCCTTACATTTTTTATTCAGTGTGCTCATTTGGCCTGTGCGTATGCGCGATCAGTATTATTAATTTTAAATCGCAGAACGAGTCAAAAAGAGAGCTACATAAAAACAAATTGCACCGACGTTCGAGATTTGTCTAAAATATATCCATTTGACAGAACTTGGTTTTCAAATGTTACAGGAAGGTTCGCAAAAGACAGTCTTAACCTTCAAATACAGAAGGACAGGGAGTTGAAAAACAGCTACGCGAAGCACGTTTTTCATACTGAGTCTACAATGAAGCTATAAGAACACGTAATTGTTATATTTTTTTAAACATGCAAACAATGCCCATCAAATATTTTTGTGTTCATCTATCGATGGCTAAGCTTATGTCATTCGACGATAGCCGCAAAACGTGCTAGTTAAGAATAAACTAAGAACAAAACTAGAACAACTTGAGAAAGTAACCGGAAGGTGGGTACAAGCCTACGCTTCGTCCATATTCAGCCACATTTATGGGCGTATTCATATATACATACACAGTTGTTTCCAATTTCAGGTGTTTTCAAGCTGTGTTACAATATCTGTATCATAAACTCTGGAGTGCTAGCTGCTGCATAATTTGCTGGTTCCATACTGCCTTTCGCTAAACTATCTGATTTGCATCGTTGTCGACTGATTTTTCATCTATTGTGTCCCCTCTGATGCTTGACCTTCTACCCTATCTATGAGGTAGCATCAGCAGCCGTTCGACTGTTATACGTAGTAGTCAGATGATTGCTGTTGATGTTGGTATCACTTCGTTGGCTGTGGTGCTGAAGGCCGTGATTACCGTTATGCTGCGGCATGAGCCGAAGAGCCTGCGCCTGTTGTGCCTGATGGTGGACCGAAGCCGCAGCGGCCTGATAGCTAGCAGCTGGTGCATAATGCGCGGCATGGGCATGAGCCGGCAGGAGGATAGGATTGAGAGGTGAGGTCATTGAAGGCAACGTCGTCAGCGAAGACATTGATGAAATAGATGAAATGGACGAGATAGTCGGTGGCAGTAAGGCCAATGGAGAGATCGATGAGAGTGGGGAAATGGGTGACAGCGGAGCTAGTGGTGATGTGGGTGATACCCGCGGTGAAGGCACGCCTGGTGCCCCTCCAGCGGTAGCAGGTCCAGTTTGATAAGCGCCGGTACCTGCGGGGGTGCCCGATGGATAAAACAGACCAGTTGGAAGGCCAGTCAATGAGCCAAACTGTGATGCGAGACCGGACGCTGCTGCCGCAGCGCCAAATGCTGTCGAAGGATCCGCTGGCCATCTAGAAATGAAGCATGTAGAAACAAACCAGACCTTTGATATTCTAAATAATGTACGCTCGCTAGTTGAGAAAATACATTGAGTTGAGATAATACAGTATCGTACACTGTACACATTGTTATGCATCTAGCTTTATGATTATATGCTGGCACTCGTATATTTAGGTTTGACAATAATATTTCAATTCTAGTTATGAATCGTACATGGTTTCTAGAATTCCTGGCTTCCTAAAAATATTTAGTGGTTGATAAAAAGCAAATCCACATAGTTTTATATGAGCCGCTTGACGTTTTCCGGAGAGAAAATGTTTGAGCATATGGTTTGACTCACCATACGTACACAGTCATTATCGAATGGTGTTGCAAAATTATTCAACTAAAAGCACGATTTAAATACATTATATGTAAATAATTGATGTTTTGATAAAAACAATGGTAACAAGATTATACCTTAATCCAGTATGGCCCACGACACTGGACCGAGAGAGTGCGGCGGCGGTCAGTGCATTTACAGGTGATGAAGGCTGTTGAACTTGCACGCCCTGAGGAACCTGCGGTGGATCAACCGAAAAACAATTAATCCTAAAGATGACAATCTCTTTACTATAGTCTAGGCTTCTTTTATTACTACTGATATTAATTGAGCTTTTTCTTAAATTGATCTGTTTATAGATATGATATTAAACTCGCTTACAAGTAGCATGTCCTCCAGTGAGCACTGAAAGACTTCGATGTATCTTTGTTTCTTGTTAATAACGAGATATCGGTGGTGTCTCTGAGAAGCGCAAATGAAGGCACTTTGTTCACAATCCATCTGTATGAAGGCTTCTCCCGAGGGCTGACCCTGTATTACAACAAGAATCAAAACGTAATTTGTTAATGTGTTTTTCGTATATATCTACAACTCTAGCGAAATAACAGTTATCCAATAATAAGATTTTTGAATGTAGTTAATAGCAACTATGATAAATCGAGCACTAAATGTGCTGTCAGAACATACAAATACACCATGCATCTGACTGTGTTTGCAGAGACGACTAACCTGAGCATTATAGACCATGTGCACGCCGTGGTAAACGATGTTTTTTGCGAGTTCACCAAGGAAATCGAGAATGTGCTCTACCTGCGCTTCGTATGGAAGACCCCGCAGTCTTATGCAGTCTTTTCGTGAACCCACTGGCGTCGTTTGGCTTTGCAAAAGCGGCTGAGGTAGCAGAGGAACCTTTTGCCAAATTCGCTATATATATAGTTATAACACTATCATGTCTGTTAATCCTCATAATTGCAAGTTTGATTAGCTATACAATTTGATTAGCTATATTGTTCAACCGACGCTAACGTAAAAATCGGTGAACTGCACAATGATAAGGCGTCAAAATCATAGCATTTAGAATAACAATTGTCAGCCGGTGTGTTTGTTGACGGTTGGGTTACCTGTGAAATATTGGCGAGAAGAGGAGGATTATTTGCATTCGTGGGTGATGCAATTTGCTGTCCCGTTTGCTGCTGTTGCTGTTGGATTTGTTGAAGCTGTCCTACGGCAGTAGCTTCCCAGCTGCGTGTATCCATCGTTCGGTTCAAAACTTGTTGAACTTCAGCCGTTGAGCTACGGAATAGCTCGATATACCTTTAATTATCCAAGTTGGAACAAACACGTAATCACAAAAATTTTCCAACCTTCAACTAAGTGCCGTTTCCTAGTACGCCAATGAATATATAAAGGCTGATCGAAATGCATTGCACAAAAGTCATACATCTATAGGGTCACTTATGGTTGGCATTATTTCTTTTTTTTTTTCGTTAAAAACCTGTCCTGTGTTCTGATTTTGTCTGCCTCATGAGAAATTTCGGCCTGAATAATTTTTAATATTTATATTTTTAGAATAATCGTGCAAACACGGTAGAAACATCTTCACATGAACTAATCCACTATAGTTCACTTCGGGATAACAAGCACAAGTGAAAATTGTAGGAGTTAATCTTTTTCTTCTTTCGACGAAATTGACGACTGATATGGACGTGAGGCTCACTTTGATCTTAAAGAAGAGGTGAATAAACCATTTAGCGTTTCTGGACAGCAGGAAATTGCTACGCAACTACAACACGTTCCGTCCTTTATACGTAGTTTGGTGCGGCCCTTACTTCAAAAAAATTTTTAGATTCTATATTTTCCATGAGATGATAAATGGCAAGCCCTATTGCGGAAAAGCCATCAAACATCACTCAGTCGATGTTATACGACTTGAGTGACCAGTGCTTTTAATAAGATGGCGCCCCACATAACAAAGTCGACAAAACAATTGGTTTTTAAAACAGCTCCTGGACGTCGTCTTTGGTAACGTAAATACTCGCTGGCTTTTATGAGCTTGCGATTTACGCCTCTACATTTCTACCGGTGAGGTGATTCAGGAAGCAAAGTGTTAGCAAACGATCCGAGGACAATCGACGAGCTAATTGCTAGAGAATGTATTAGTACATCTGGTGACAATTTTTCCGACGCTTCGATCGAAAATTTGTTACTCCACATCAATATTCCAAGCAATTATAAGAAAAACGTCTCATTAATGATTTTTTCATAAATAAATGCATTAAAATATGCATACGCCGTGGACCAAAAAAGCACGTTCTTCACTTTTGCTCAACAACATAACGAGTAAGTGGCTTTTCATGAAATTTCACACTCACACACACGTGAGTGTAATTCTATATTAAACCAGAGTAAAATGCCTCCAACAAACATGTGTTTATATTATGTTAACGATTGGCATACAAATGGAAATATTTTTAAACAATTTATACCAAAACCGATTTCAAGCCAAATAAAACCGAAATACGTCGTTTTTCACACAATAAACCACAAAAAAACTTCAACTGAAAGCGACCTTAGAAAAGTTTAACTTGGTGCGATGAGTTAGAACCACTCTTCATTTAAGCGACTTTAGAGCCTTGATGGTTCATGCTAGATGTTTTATGCCTTTCAAGCTCGGTGGCTTGGTGCACTCGTATGCGCCTTGCGACTGGAGGAGACACGTAGGTGCACGGGTTCGAGCCCCGCCGGTGCACATTTACGTTTATATGGGGTCCGTCTTACGAAGTAATGCAAAAACTGCTACCGTGGACCTTAAATGTTGGCTGATGGTCGGCTTTAAAAAAATAGATGTTTTATGCCTACCTGGCACCGATAACTTCACGGTGTTTAGCAAGAGCTCGGGCAGCCGCTTCTTCGCTCGCGAATAG
>MNPL01013773.1:0-20225 GCA_002081605.1 Tropilaelaps mercedesae | reverse complement strand
GACGAATGCATCTCCTGTAGCTCGACCGTCGGGCTTCTTCACAAACAGTATACCTGGGTACAATTATTTTGAATCACAAAGATTTTTTTCTTAGAGCAGTATTTTAAGTGCATCAATGTGTTAACATTGCACAAAAATACTATACGCAATACGACAGCAGTCTAAATACTAACAGCTAAAAGTATCAATATTTGTAGCTGCATGTTTTACAGCGATTTAACTGTGCATTAAACCAACGAGTTGCCCTATCTTTAAAGAACAACGCTTTATTTGTATGTTGAGACCGTTTTTCTCGTTAAATCCCATGACCGAATATATTATCGCCTTAAGAAACCAGCATTTGTCTAGAAGGGTATGAAAAACGAGAGATTGACATTGCTCCTTCGAGAGTTAAGATTAACTGACGAGGACTAAACTATTCGCGGCAGGGCGGAAGTAGCGAAGCCGTATTCTTTCAACTTTCAATACTAGAACTTTTGTCCACTTAGACTATATAGTACACTGGGTATTCTAATTTGAAAAGCGATAGCTCTACTGACTAAACTAACTTATATCTGTGCGGAAGGAAGAAAGCGACCGGTTCGAGACTTTATACGCTGTTGCGTATTAAGTTTCGAACCCTCAACTCGCCCGCTTATTTACGAAGGACTTCTCAGTGGAAACTCTTATTCGTTCAAACAAATCGCATCACTATTATACTATTTACATTTAATCCAGTCAATTTTATAGTTTATCATCACGCGGATCAATTCAGCTAAATATCAAGGAAATCACCCGCAACACAAGAACCACATGATTGCTATCATGACTACAATCATACACGTATAAGGGAAATTCCTTCTTAGTATGTTTATTTTCAAGGATCTAATCACATATAAAATATAACATATTATATATAACAAATACCAAAAGTGTCTTAGATGACGAAATTAAATACCAGCGCCGCTTCTTTCAATGATAATTATACGCTGTGCGAATTTTTTAAGCAAAACCTACCCTCATCGCTTTCGGTGAGTACGTGAATGGGTGGGTCAGCTTGACCAAAGAAATCGATGATCTGTTTAGCAGTACAGTCGTACGGGAGACCCCGCATTCGGACGATGACTTGTCCTCCACGGGAGAGAAACGCCTGAGCCTCATTGTTGTTACCTGTTTACCGTTTATTTTAGCAATAGCGTTTTTTTATAGCAGACGAGAATAGTACAAAAACAATCACGCAAGGGTTAGAAATAGTCGATTATTAAAACGGTACTTATTGTACTTGTATGTCTTACCTTTCGGTTAGCTTTTCAGTAAACGTAGCATCGAAAATGTCTCTGTTTACAACAATGAGCCGTGTACGAAATTGCTTCACTATAATTTCAGACCCAGACAAGCGAAGTGCGACTGTAGAAAATTAGACCAATAGCACAAACGTGGACGGAGCAAAGAATTCAACAAAGGCCACTGCGCGTCACTAGTTAAGCTTACGCACGAGGTGCCGTAGTCCTATGAAGCATTTAAGCTTTATGTCAGCGATTTTGCGACTAATTTCACCTGTTTTTGTTCATTTCATCTCCCTTGCCGAATCTTTCTAGTAAATGAACTAACTCAATGATCTTTCCGTCCATTCTTATAGCAATTTTAATGAGCTATTTCCATTTACACCAGAGCAACATATAATTGACACTGGAGAATTCAAATGTATATTCTTATGAAAAACATAGCTATAGGCTCACGCTGGTCTGAAAGTAGATTGGTTAATAGGTGTGGTAGATTAAATGAAACCTATACTCTCTAATAAACCTATAATTGTCACATGGCCTAAACCTCAAAACAGAATGATACTTTTTCAGACATGTGTAAAGGTAGTTCAAGTTAAACGCACAATTACCGAGCATATGTTTGGAGTTCAATGCTTGTATCGACAACTATGTTGATAAATTTTTACATCGAAAGGGGTCACGAGTTACATTTCGCGGTGGTTCCGTTTTCTAGATTATCGGACGCACGTTCTGCACTATTTTCTGCATTAGTTTGAGTCATACGCTGTCTGCAAATGATCTGATATATCTACACCCTGAAGATACACACCTCTGAAACCATCTCAGCTGTTACAGCAACCAGATTTTTTCAAGCATCTCGAGACCCGTCTCCGCACCAACTCAATGTTAGTGAATTAGAGCGTAAAACTTAAAAAAATAGCCGTGTAAGCTATCTACGTAAGAAAAGCCAGTTTTTGAATGTACACATGCGTATCTAAATTACAAGGAAAATACATTTTATTCGAAAAAACTAATAAGAGACAAGAGTCGTGTGATCCAGCGGACATTGATTTGATTATGATGCAGATATGAATACATGAATGAATACATTTTTCACTTAGGACATCAAACTATCCACACTGCCTCACGTGGTAAAAGACATGGTAATTGGCTATGTGCACCTCTGCTTCGAATATACGACACGAAAATATTGTTTTCGCCGTAAGCTGCAGTTTCTGTCATAAATCTTTGGGCCTGCTGATGCAGGTGTTAACTTATTCGGCTGTTGTCTCGAACCATAGCCTACTAAAATATGTTACTGAAATTGAAATGATTCACTGAGCCCATTCGTCTCAAAAAATGAATCCTCATTACTTATAAACATTTGTATACGGTTTGCTAGGAGACCACTATTACCAAGCATTTTTTTAACAATGCCCTGAATCTATGATTCTCCCCAATCCTTCACAGGTAAGCGCATGAGTACAGCGGATTAATCAAGGTGCCAATACCTAATTGGCGGTCCGGCTAAAACTACTCCTCTATTTCTCGTAGTGCTTTTTTAAATTTACTTGCCAAACACATTGTACATCTGCGCTACGCACGATCGTACCCTACAACTTCGTAGACTGGCCGTTTTGGTCTACTACTATTTTACAGTACTTGTCAGAGAAGTAAGACGTACGTATAATTTGAGATATAAGAGCTTGATAAGTTTGCTCGATTAATTGTATCTGCTCGGGCGAACTAACGACGCCGACACCTGGCAGCACGAGAGGATATTCTCCTGCCCTACGAGCGTTGCCCGCAGCTGGTAGACCCCAGTCCATCTTCGTCGTTGAGGTACTAGGAGGATGAACAGCTAATAAAAGGTATACTATTTCGTGTGGTACATTCCACTGGCTGTCTTTTATCCGTCAGTAATGCAAAAAACTGCAGGGTGATATGTACAGTTAAGTACCATCTGAACACGCAGCACAACACGTCTTACTAGTTGAATGTTTAAACACAACCAACGAACGATATAAATTCTAAATTCTTCTTAAAACCAGCGCGTAGCATATAAACACTAAGACACTACTTTAGCCAAATTGATACGCTCTCCCTGCAAGCAATTTCCTCCAAAGAGGTTTTTCGTTAGGTCATCTGTTCTTTCAGTTCACTTAGCTCAGTCTAGTTGTAACCGTTTACTGTGTAAGTTCGCAATAATTACTTGCTAGCTAATTCTGGTACTCTGGTCGCTAGTCTCTGTTGAGAAGCAGGCTTTGGTTACAATTAGCAGAATGCAAAAGCATGTGTTTGTTTTCCGGCGATGAGCGTTTCACTGTTACGGTAAGGACGAATATTACGCTAGACACGGTGAACCAGGTCACCAACCAGTTAGCGGGCGAACCGAGAGAACGGTTATTTGGCAAAAACTTCTTGCCGAGAGCGCACCAAGACGCGAGTTACGATATTAGAGGTCAGTTTTCTGGGATCCTGAATCTTGTTCGTTTGCTCCAGTGGAAAGGGAACTCTGCTGATAAGATATTATCTCACTCTATCGCCCCACGCTAACAGCGCACCGACAACACGGGAAGACGCTGCTAGGACTAGCCAGCAGGCTAACAAAGATCGGCTACTGTGAAGAGATGCGATATGGCTACCTTACAGCCGGCAGCAATGGCTAAAGACAGCGAATTTTGCAGCAGTGGCTAAAGGCAGCAAACCCGTCTTTCCGTTCAACCCATATGCAGATTCACTGTGCGGAATTTGAACTTCAAAATACGGCCGCTTATTTGACATGTCATGTCAGGTCTTATACAATTCATGTTGAAAATTTTGCTCCGATTCCCTGAGCCCCATATGAGGACAGCATATTGGCGCACTTATTACTGCCTATTCATCGTCGTTAAAATTGAAGCCGATTCATTTTTACCTGTTTGCCTTTTTTATCGTCATATTAACAAATTCATCTTATACACCTCTATCTACCATATAGTATACCCAATTTATTGATTAGATTACTGTTTCTAGTTTGTCAATCAAATACAGATCTAGGGAATTTTTCATAGACAGATTAACCCGTATTTAAAAATGTACCTCATGCTCACCCCTTCTTTTACATGTTCTGACCATCACTAAATGACTCAAGCAGATCAATTTCGTTTCTGTTTCACAGTGTATACTATGAACTTCGCACGTACAAATTATCGTAGACTATTTGATTGCGACGAACTAGACGATAGTTTAATAAAACTCTCCATTATCGTTAATTTAATGAGATTATCAATGACTTTTTCTCCAAAAAATCGTCACTGATAACAGCCCATCAACAATCACTAATCGTCGACCATCATTATCTTACCAAGTAACATCATACGAAAGGCATTACTTCCTGAATATGGCAGCTTTTTGTCAACAAGAACACCATGATAAGCAATGCTATCTGATGCAGGAAGCAACAAAGGATTGTTCCAATATCGTAACATGACCTTCTCAACCTTTTCACACCAATTTCTGTGAAATCATGCACTTCGAATCACTCATACTCGGCGCATGCAGGCGACGGACAAGGGTTGTATATTCCATGATTTGTTCCCATATGTTATCCGTTATGTTTGTACAGCATCTCAATATATGAGATCAAAGGTTGCGGAAATAGCATGAATAAAAATGTAATAGCGTGTCGTAGTTACACATATAATAATAATAATAATAATAATAATAATAATAATAATAATAATAATAATAATAATAATAACATATTATTATTATTGTAAGGCTCCAAATAGTAGCTATGTACCTTTATTATTCTAGCGATAGTTAAATACTACTTGTACTCACGCCCTCAATAAATTATCGAGCTCGATTTCAAATTTCGTTATCTACTATTAACTGATGTCAACTATGATTTATAACTATAAAAATTATATAGGGATTTAGATCTTTTAGCTCAGTTTGCGTCAGAATTTCAATAAAGGGAAGAAATAGCATAAACCAGCATGCATTATCACCCGCAGTTTTATGCAAAGCTGATTCGCCTTTGTTAAGAAAGTTGTCTTGTTTAGACCTACCTGTATTCCACGTATGATGATTTTGTATAGTTGTTGAACAACATTGCTTATAGATCTAAGTAGTAAATGCCAGCCGGTACACGAAGTTTAGATTTTGTCTATTCGATTATTTGCAGACAGACACTGTTATAGCATTACGTTCTTAGTACAGAAGGAGAAAACTGTTTTAAAAACGATTGTTTTGTTGAGATTCTTAAGAGCTCATGATGAATGTAAAGGGTTAATATAACACATTGCGACCCATGGTATATTTATCAAGTCGCGAACCTGCATATACACACTCAATAAAGTACGATGAAAGTTGTAACGTTCGATTGAAACGTATAATTCATAAACCACATCAAATAATAAGCACAAACCATGTAATGGCTTGAGAGTGAATCGATGGTACCGTTGATTCCCCAAAGCGTAATCAATACCCCTTGTTTACGATTCGAAACGGTCATTTACATGCTAGTAAAATCATTAACAAATGCTACAAATGGCCAGAGCTTTGTAAACGGTAGAATTGGTATAACTGGCCAGCAACCATTTGCAGAAAACAGTCTCAATGCTCGAAACATTTCCGTGTTGGTTAAACTTCTGCGGTGAAAATGGCATTGACGCATTCAATTTAGGACTAACCCAATTCGAGTAACTTGCATTGAAGGCCTGGTTGTCCAGGAGAAGAATATTCTCATCGAATACAGTCAAACTATATAGGATTGTAATGCGCCGTACTTCTGTCCTTGAACAAGATGCAAAACCTTAACAGGGTATTGCCACCCCAAAGTAGGGCTCTTTAATTATATGAAGCGGATATTTTGTATACTAGCTCTCTTCTCTATATTTTTAGAAACAATAAAAAAATTAACGTGTCGTCACCTAAATTAGATGACTGTCTTACATGCAACTACATAAGGCTACTTGTATGAGTTAGGATAGACAGGTGTGTCTAAATTACGGTCAATGCAGCATATAAACGATTCACGATGACCTTAATGTTTAAAACCTGCACCTTGATTATAATTACACAAGGTGTATAGGCATTAATTAGCATATATTATAATTCCACTTCTTGGAAGATACATTACCAACTAATTTACAATATTAGAATATATCGCTTAGAGTATATCACTTAAAATTTTATTCAATAGTGAAATAAATTCTTATCGGACATGCGGTCGTAAATTTTTCATCTTTACCAATATGAACATTCTTCTTGTAATATGTGATATGTTTGTTTGTTACTTTTGCCAATAAAAGTTTTGGTATAGCAAATAATATTACCAAATTCGTTAAACAACCGCACATTTATTGATCTCACTAGACTGCTCTGGAAAAAGCAATGAAACTTTAATATCTGATCGGATTGGAAAGCTGTTTGCAAAGGCAGAAGTTTTCTTCAGTGGGTGACATCTCACCAGTATCACATGCCTAAAGAAGCAATAGCTCGTAGGAAAATTGATTCCAATTATATATTGATGTGATGTCTTTTACCAACTGAAGTCACATGATCAGGGGAAAATACGAGAAAGTAGATAACGCGCGTTTCACAGGTGCGTGAATAACTACTTGTCAAATATCTGCACTCGCCTCCAGCGACGTTAACGAAATCTTCTCCAGTGGCTCTGTAGACTTCAATGTATCTCTGACCAATATGATGACGATGTCTTCGCAAAGCCATATCCCGGTGCTCGACAGATTCAAAGCGGATCAGAGCTTCACCATTACGACGTCCCATACCAGTCAAACATAAAGCCACACCACCTCTGATGAATAAACAAAATTAGTAGCAACATTAACAAAACTGGTTATGTTTTAAAGAGGATTCCTAAACGGATCATCCATGATACAGTATGATTACAAGGTTTGGCACTATTATGGCATTGACACGAATATCTGTAGTAGGAGATATATACATACTTCACAATATTGAGTCCTTGAAAGAATTTGGCTATATCCTGATCCGAACTCTGCCATGGGAGACCGCGCGCTCGAGCAACGCAACCATTCTCGATTGTTTCTCCTTTTGAACTAAAATTGTCAACAGTACAAACCATATAATCGTTAATATGGAACAATTACATTAGAAAGGCCATCTAAATTTATCGTTTCTGGGTCTTTTAACCTAGGATAAAAGTGTTGTATCAAAATGTAGAAAATACTAATTTGCATACTCAGAAGATGTCATTCATAGAGTGCAATTTTCGAGTTTTCAAATACGTATACGATCATTAAGTCTATTCCTAGTCTTAACTATTCTAGGTCAGAACTATCTAGATATGAAATATCGTATTATTTCTATCAATAAAAATTATGCTGTGATAGTTATTGATCACTTGAGTCGGATTTGTGTGCGGTTGCAACGCTAGTAGTCAATTATAAGCAAACTCACCAAATTCCAGGTTCTAATCGTTGGAGTACCACCTCTGGTTGCGTGAATTTATGTCCTACGAACGAAACAAAATTAGTATGGGTTGAAAAATAAAAGAGTAAAGCTCGATTAGGACGACTTAAATTGTTAATAAGTTATAACTATAATATCTTACATTATGAATTAACTACAACATTGGTGTACGTATTTCAAGCTCTGACATACCTATCGGATATAAGCTGTTCCCAAAATATGATAAAAGGGAGACGGTGTGTAAAATATTCATTCTGTTTGGAACTATCATTTTTCGATTGACGCAAAAACATTTTAAAAACCTAAAAGCTAACGTATAGGGCCAAAGGGAAAGAAAATAAATGTAAAATTCGGTTTGGAATTGCACGTGCTAAAGAACAAAATTGCTGCAGTGTCATAGTTGCACCATGTTTCTATATCATATGATTTCTCTATTTAGTTGTATTTTTCTACAGTGTTTTTGTAACTAAACAGCCTCACCGTCGCTTAGCATCCTGCAGACAATGGAGGCCATATTCTGTAATTGGCGCGAAATAAACTCCGCGCTGTTATCCGCTTCCAGTGAAAGGTCTGGAAAACAGGACTAGAATACATCAGCATCAGGCAGATTTTTTAGTAAGATCTTGTGTCCAATTTCAAAAATATATCAATCTGACAAAAAATGATTATGTAAATATATTATAATTCCTCATTGTCCAGGAGTAGCTTATTTAAATTGTACACGGCACGCTCAAATCATAAATGTAAAAAAACAGCCCGTTGTCGAGGGACCGGCGGCTGCGGAATCGAGCGACGGATGTCTGTAAACTCTGTGAGGCCAGCTGATGAGGGCGACGAGAAATCAAGACGAGAGAGATCGGGGTGCCCAGCAATCAGCTATGCGCGCTATACGCTGCGATAGAAATACAGCAAACCAAAAACAGCTGGGTGACTGCGTATGTGAAAGTACCTAGCGACAAAGTTAATGGAGAATACGTCTATTTCCTCTCACTCCCGCCGCTGGACTTTTTCGGTTTGGTCTGACACACAATCGTAGTTCCACAAAATTATCTCCATAATCTTCACCAGTAGAGCACACTCTGTAAAACATCACTCTGCTGTTAACGTACGGTCACGCAACGGAGGGATACAGTAGCTATTTTTGCTCATTCAAACAGCTGCCGTATTGGCGGGAGCACTTGGAGGCGATTGGAGGCAGCCTACTCAATCAACACATATTCAACCAATTATTATTGTAATATTCGACGATAAACGTTTGTAAATAAGATTGTGAAAGACGGTAAATCAGACAGGTCATAAGACGTATCTTTATTTCCGCGGGAAACGGTGATACGGCATTAGTTGGGGTGGGCCCAGCTATAATAGATAATAGTTATCGGTGAGAACAAATTAATTTTATCCCGTTATCAACGTAATGCCGACCTTCTGTTAAAGCAGGTAGTGCGCGGCTCTACATGTTTATCGAATTTGCCAACCAAATTAAATATTCTAAGCATATTTCGAAAAAAATCATTAGAGTTTCTAAAAACAGGTTTTGCAGATAGCTTTATTTGTTTATTTGTACCGGTTAATGGCCAACAAAGCGCACGGTTGTAGAAAACGGCTTTGGAGGTATTGTATTATATTTTAAATTAGTTAATCCTGTGTAAAGGAATTTGACACCATGAGCTCGTTTGGTATGCCTTTTCTGAGCACATTGGCGGTACAGTTGATGACCGCTGAAGCCAGATGAAACGTAATTTAGACACAGAATATTTACAATTGAGCATGTCAGACACGGAGTTAGGGACGGAATCAGCGTTGTAGAATCGCGCGAACTCCTTCCTGAGATCGAAGAATGAAAATAAACTTGACGGCAACGTAAGCTGGTGGCGTACCGACTCCGGGTGAAGCACCTAAATCAAGTTACATATTATTATTATAATGGCGCCATACAATGTTGTATAATCTAATGGAGTAGAGGAAGAAAACAGATCAGGACACCTCAACAGCTACTCTTATATCGTATATCAAGTAAAGCAAAGAGTTCACATGTCACAAAAATTTAGAAATGGTTTTATATTGCAATACGAGATTCTCTCCCAGGCACTATCATTTTGGAGACTTTTCAGAATACCCATATCCTTATTTGGCCATTTTTCGTTCAGGAAAAGTATATGGAATGTATTTTTTTCTCGAAGCTCCAGCTGAAATAATTTAGCTTCATCCGTGCTGATTGATTTTCCAACACAATAATATGAAGTGCATATGAACTCATAGAGATGAAATTGAGAATTATAATTAAATTTGTCGAGCCCTTTATAGTATTTTTGTCTTTACAATTTCTTAAAACAATGAGTTACATATCTAAAATGCATAAGGTTTTGCATAACAAATGGAGAATCCTGGGTTGATTAAGTGTATGCGAGATCCAACCTTTCTTAGATACCTTTTAAATATCTCCTGTGTGTATGAACACTGTTAAACTATACGGTGCTACTAGCCTTGCTATTTTTTAGGTGAAAAAGGGCGTGAGTTGCCAGTTCATTTAGATCTTATTAAAGCGATACGAAGTTTTTCCCCATGACTAGAAGACACACGTGGATGAATTACCATAGTGCCTTTTTGAGATTCTTGAACTTGAGAATTGTTCACAAGTCTCAGGCGTTTTTTCAATGCACTTTTTTCGTAGTACTGACATGAACGTTTCGCGCTAGTGGCAAAGACGTTAATGCAAATAGCTTGAGGATAGGTCATTTTGACAACGAAAGCTTGTTTGAAACAGTGATTATTTGGTTTTACTCATCACTTCCTGATCAAAGAACTTGACGTTGAGCCTCATTACCAGTCACCCTTAAAGTATGTTTTGCTTTCCATGCAGAAAGAAATGATTCGCAGATTCTTCTGCATCTCTTGACACAATGCACCTCTATCCTTCTGGAGTCTCTATCATAACATCTAAAATTAAATGAAGCTTTTTTTACCAAAAAGTCAATCTATTTGATGACACAAACAGTTCTACAACCTACTTATAGTTTTATAATAGCAAAGAACCTAAATTCTGGTAAGGAATAGAGCAGAACAGAAAAACAAGATTAACTGAATGGTGGCCAAAATGTTTACGACTGTGTATGTATTTTCCTGAAGTTAGTTCAGTGCATACTAGCACAAAAATCCGTCCCAGTGGTGTCGTAAACAAAGCATGCCAATGGAAAAGACGTATTGACTGGCAAATACGCTGCATATACAAAAAACGCCTTTTAGAATTATGCCTTGGCGTTTTCACTGTGCATAATGCAACAATGTTTTAATATTATGTATTTAAACTTTTGAAAATTGATTCCAATAGCAGAAGTAAGAACGCAATGCATTAGGATAATCAGCCATTGAGGAGACCTCTAGAATAGGCCTTATTTTTGCTTTGTTTGGGCTTTGCGTTCTTCTATAGTAGAGCTGCCAGTAAATAACATGAATTTTGCTGTATGTCAAATCGAATTCGAAAACACTGAATGTCTTCGCGGCGCAAAATATAAATTTTAATTGCGATTAGTGCAACACAAAAAAATCAATACTTTTCTGATACCTGTCTGAGGTGAAGTTGGCCATCAGTAACAATCTGAAAATCCGCTGGATCCGAGCAGTCCAGTCGTGTTTGTAGAAGACTAATAAACTCTTCGATTACCTGGTGGTTGACGTCATATGAAAAATTGCATCATTGAAACAAAAATGATAATAATGATTATTTTGCCCGTCAAATGTAAGAACAGGAGCTTAAGCTAGGTTTCCTACAATTTTTTTAAGGAGCATTGGCTAACTGCTTTATACATTAATAAAGATGCCATGTAAAAATGCAAACTACATTTTGTTGGCTTCGAACAAATCGTGCAAGTCATAAAATTAGTCTTCACATAATATTCTGCTTCATTAACTCAAATGGTTTCCGACATAGTTTTTGGACTCGTCACCTAAAGGCTGTTAGTTTATCTCAACCTCATAACGGTTCTTCACTGGCTTTGTTGTAGGTAAATATAGATCTGTATGTCGGTTATAAGCACTGTTATAGCTGTTACATCCAAAAGTGTGGTTAAGATGGCAACCGTATCAATACTTTGTACAGTGTAACGGGCATTTATGCACACACACAGAGGCAAACATTCATTTTATTAATGCTGAAAAATCGACTTTTTTTCGATAGTACGCGGAGGGTTTGAAGATGAAAATTATTATAGAGAAGAAATTCTATATAGAATCTTATATATGTTTATGCTATCATATGTATGGATGCAATACCAGCAAATATGTTTCTTCGCGTATATTTATTTGATTTACGAATCGATAGTTTGCCTATCGCATATCCTCGTTTTTTAGGAAGGTTTATAAATCGTACATAACTACTGGATTGTAGCAAGAATACTTGAGTCAAGCAAGCGTCGACTTTCATAAACGTATCGGATTGCAGCACCTATGTCGTATGCAATATATTATACTCAAGATAGCGTCATTTCTTCCCGTCGAGCGTCGTATCGCATCTCAACAACGGCTCGCACCTAAAAACGATTATTAACTGACAACAGCCAAGCTGTTAAACAATACATTGAGATGCATTAGAATATCCAATTAAATACTGAAATAAATATGTAGATAAAGGAAATGCGGGCCAGTGCAAGTTTGCACGTTTTATCAATTTCAAAGTACAAAAATGAGATGATGCTTCAATAAAACAAGTTGACAAAATGTTTTACATTTCGATACAGCAACTAATTTTGTATTGGTGCCGCATTACTGACGAGCGCACTCGTTAAAATTGTCAGGCCAACTCTACTAGCACCGCCTTGTTCAGCTATGCTGGGAATAAGTAAAACATTAACAGTTATTGCATGAGATACCTGTTCAAGGGGTCTGGCTTCACGAACGCGTTCTTCTGCAACGTTGCACTGCTCACGAACTTCGTCACTGAGTTGAACGTTGTCGTTGATATCAACTGCTCGGGGTTTAACCACATCCGTTTGAGACAAAATAACCTGATAAATGAAAAGAAACCTCTATCGGGTTAGTTGACGGATTTTAACGACACGCACATGACTGTTTGATTAGCTGAGCAAGTTCTAGTATTACGATATTAAATTATTTAGAATTGTGTAAAGTTAAAACTGACGCATTTGTATTAAAATCCTTATAGTGGTCTATATATTGTTAAATTAAATTACTGTTTAGCAACTTTCATTGCAATTCTACGAAGAGTTTACGAAGAAAAAAATATTGCTCCAAATTTTGCTCTGACTGTCAGAATTCTCTGCTTTGCTTCATTTAGAAGGTATTTCAAACTTTCCTCTATTTGTGATTTTTCTGAACATATTTTATTCTAGGTGTCTCGTTCTGATAATGCTTAAAGCGTGTTGGAAAAGATATACAACATATATTACTATCTGAGTTAAAAACATTCAAAGCTACTAAGCTTTAAAAGCTTTAAGATAAACATAGAGATTCTGATGCAAATATCATTAGTACTAATATGAAACAGTTGTCAGGAATAGCCAAGATGAAATATGCTAGACGTATAAAAATGTGGACTGTCTTGCTCCTTAATGATAGTTTTCAATTAAATTTTTTTGACTCAGGAAGTTTGTATGGAGGATGTAATAATGTTAATCGCTTTGAAATACCGCTGGCTTTAAAAGAAAAGAGCCTTACTGTGCACTGTAAAGACAGAAGAACAAAACTTTGTTCTAAAACTTCTGCATATCGTTGAAAGAAGGCTTACGTAAGAAAGTGAACCGCAAATGCTAGGACCCAGCAACGTAGACCCAAGATCTTTGAGTTATAGAAACGGTCCTATAACAGAAGCGATTCCTTGTAGAGAAAATACCGAGCGATTCAGTTGCTCGTATACAGCAGCTTTGCGAGCATAAAACCACATCATCATTACCATAATCAAACCTCATTGAGCATAATCGAAACCATTACCATTATAGTCTTTGCCGTATTACAAACTAATGCTGACAAACGATTGAAGCTGAAAAAAGAAACAGAAAACTATAAGGTAGTTAAAAAAATATATATTTTTCTAAATTCTTCTGTGCAACAAGAACGCACAGGGTATCATGATTGGCTATAATATAACACTAACTCTTCAAGTGGTATGAAAATGAGGAGCATTCAAATGAATACTAAATTTGTTCAATGCTCCTTTCCTGCAGCTGAATTTGTCGATCAACCAGCCGAACTGTGCAAGAAATGCCTCACAAGGCCAGGAGCGCCTCTCAGCTGACGATGATGTTCATTTTTCTCCTTGGATCACTTTTTTGCCTGACGATTCGATTTGACTTTTAAGGTGCATAAAGATGCATTTTAGTCCGTGACTCATTGCTCCTTAACCCGAACGGTTGAGGTTTCAAGAAGAGGCTCCACCCGACCCTGGACCGCGAGATTCGACCCTGTTTGACTTCACATTTGGCGCTGAAGCTCTAGGTCACTATTGTCGCCCTCACTATTATTAGATTTGGCTGTCAGGTTATATGCATGGTAAGCCTTCTGAGCCCATAACATCAAATAGTAATCAGTAAAAGCAGTACCAGTAGTAAGCGATATATTCGTTTAATCAAAGAAAAATACCCCATCGTATTTAAGTAATAATACTATCATTTTTATCAGTATAGTAACTTCTTATACGTGCTCCAACAGTTATAAGATGTTAATTAAACGTAAAGAGACAAGTTATCGTTATGATAATTTGCTCAGTGTTTCGACTCTAACGGTTAATCGCGGATTAATTGCTAAGCAATCTTTGGAAACAGACAAAATTAATACAAAGAAATTGAAAGCGATTGGCAACGACTGGATCAATAAAACAATGGGAGATATACCTTCTACTTACAAAAAATGTGGCTTAAATTCTTTTATGCCAAACTAATAGGTTCGGGGGCTGTTGTTAATTTACAAGTTCACCACTAAATGTAAGGACAATTAACTAACCTTGTCTTTTCTAGACGCAGATATGTTCCCGTGAGAGCTCTGCATATCGATCTAACGTGTATATCCTGTGTGGATCGCTATTTGACTAACTACGTCCCAGAACTTTAGAATAAATCATCTTAATTTATTTAGTGTAATACTGTTGGCCAAAAATCATATCATTGATTTCGAATCAGACAAATTGAATTCTACATAGATTTCAGCGCAGCCTCGCATCTTCTCATTCTAGTCTTGACGGCTAAAAAATAAACTGTAACTTTCATAGTGAATTGTCTGGCTTAATTGTAAAATTTAGCAT
The DNA here is from genome assembly GCA_002081605.1 of Tropilaelaps mercedesae. Classification (NCBI taxonomy): domain Eukaryota; kingdom Metazoa; phylum Arthropoda; class Arachnida; order Mesostigmata; family Laelapidae; genus Tropilaelaps; species Tropilaelaps mercedesae. The sequence continues at coordinate 5,288 of MNPL01013773.1, read as the reverse complement.
AATGAAGGTCCAAAATTTAGTGAAAGGTTTCAAATAATAATAATAATAATTTCATTTGCTTTCTCTTCGCATTTCTTTTATACGTGAGCTGTTTCAGTGTCAGTTTAAAAACCGAATTGCAGGAAGAATTTCAACCAGGGAAGCTCGGATAAAAGAAGATACGGATAATATAACGATATAAGCCTCATATACGCGGTGTGAATCGTAATCCTCACATCACAAACGTGTTCGCTTTCTTTTTCGTCAGTCGTAAACAGGAAAGAGGCAGGCCAATAAGCCAGTTCGAAGTTGTCTTTTATAGGCCGATTTTGACTGTACGCGTACCTACATACAGTGCAATCGTGATATTAGCGCGCACCGACTTAACTGCGAGAAACGTTGTCTCGTTATCTCTGCCCCGTCTGCACCTTCTTTCTCCATCGCTTACCTATAATCTATAATATTTTTTCGGTCTTCTTCAAGAGTAAATTTAACAAACAATATTCCGCCATCACCTACGTCAGGCGGATACAATTTGTTGCTACTGCTACTGCTGTAATAATCACCGGGCAAACAGATATGTTTGCCTCAATGTTTCGACTTCCACGTTGTCAATATCCTCGGACATAGAGATCTAACTAACATGGTGGGAGAACGACACTAACCACGGCGCCAGCGTCAACACTGGTAAAAACAGCGTCGCAGCTTTATCGAGCCGGTCTAGACGGACGCTCAGGCCATCGGTCGCTTTTGGATAGAGTGACGAAGCTCACGCAAAGTGAGTAGAAGCATTTTTGGAGAAAGCAGAATTTGATTTCACTTATTAAGAGCAACGCGGCCACACTTGAATACACCCACACACTAACTCAACATATACGTACCGTCAACGGCTAAATTTAACTAACATCGAGAGAAGAGTGCGTTTGTAGATAAGTTTATTGAGAGTTGTGTAAAAACGTATATAATACGTATATGTGTTAATATTTACCTAACTAAACCCTATATAACTAAAAAATGCGAACAAAAGTCATTTCGTTTCCACTTGTACTATAAGTTCATTCATAATTAAATTGTAAATATCATTCAGCACTAAATAAAACGGTGCTTTATATTGCTTCTATTTGTAAGGAGAGAAATTGATCACTTGAGTGTAGTTGATGTTTGTGCTGCGATGTGATACGTTTAACTAATGAATGATTAAGCATATGTAGCTTTAGAACGGGCTCGCAGTGCGATCAGCCAGAACAACTTTTGCCTTAGTTTATACCCGTTTAAGTTTAGCGTAAGCAAAGGCCCGTCATCCTCGATATTATATGGGTACAATATATTAGCTATAGTATATTTATTCTGTTAATTTGTTAATAAATATATTTTTCATAATCACTGTATTACATGATTAAAGAGACAAGTATATAATAGAAGTAGTAGTAAAATATACGCTTTCGTGTTTTAAATTGCCGGCAAGTATAACGAATGATATTGGTATGTCGCTCAAAACGGATTTTATGAAAACAAGATTTTGAGAGAATGCCGAATAAAGCTAGTGTCTTTAGTACTTTGGAAAAGCTAATTATCAGAAACTTGTGAAATCTGGACTCGGAAGACCAATCATTTTAAGTAAACACTAAGAACTCACATTTTTAGCCGAAACTGCCGTATTGGTAGGTAGTTAAATATTATGCTAATTAAATATCTAGAAGACCTTTCCAAGATATGTACAATTTCAATTATAATTATAATTACTCAATGTAACACGTAAAAGGCTGAGAAATCTCACTGGGCCGCTACTATTATACTTAATATCAATGTTGTATTGCTATTGACAAGTGGTAGATTACGTCCGCAACTGTTCGCTGTCGCTTTCAAGGACAACTTCGTTCGATGTAGACGCTCCTGCCGAAGCGATGCAGTGATTGTCTATATACTTGAACAGTTCGACCAACATTCGCAACATCGGCACTGCCAATCGCTGTAATGGTTGGAAAGATCGGCATTAACAATATCAATGACGGTCGCTGTTCAGTCTTTGTGGTCGAATATTTCGCCACCGTCTGCTTACATACACACATACATACGCACACACACACACACGCGCGCACGTATGCACGTACACACACTCACATATACGCCCATTCACACACACGCACGCGCACACACATACGCACAGACACATACACGCACGCACACATACACGCCTACACACACACACACACACACACACACACACACACGCGTGCGTGTATGCGCGTACGCACACGCACACAGATATACGCACATATATACACACGAACACAAACACGCAAATGCACAGACACAATCACACATATGCGCACGCACACATACACACACGTACACACACCCATAAACGCGCACATAGACAGGCACACACACTAACACTGTTCACCAAATCATCGAGTTAGAAATTATGATGACTTGATCAAGTTAATAGGTCAATATCTTGCAAAATTGATTGGAGTCTGCAAATTTCTTACAACAACAAGCTATCGGGGTATATAAATCGACTATACCAAACAGTCCTAATAACTATACAACGTAGCTATAACGAGGCGAAATGTGTTTAAAACATGTAGTCTCATCATTAGTACTAGATTTTTAATGTAACAGATGTAGGTAACAGCTCCAAATGGAAAGCAATAGTTCGATCGCAGGTGATTTTTTCATCTCATAAAATCAAACTGAGTCTACTTTTATGTGTTGTATTTGCATTCCAAGGCTAAAATTCACTGCATGTGCACCCAAGCAGATCGTACTCCAAACAAGCAGAACCATAAAGAACTGTTATCAACCCCACGTGGCCGTTCATCACAAAATCAAGGTTAGTGACGAGGCTCTCCTGTAATGTATGGTTTTTAATATTTCTATTTATTATGTCGCAGGTTTGGTGTCTATGATAGCAGAAATACTTCATGGTTGAAGAGAATGACGCTCTGTTTAGAATGAACGGTCACAGTTACGCTTAGATAATTTCGCGAGTTTATAATGAGGATGCATGTTATCACGGCAACTAGGCACGTTTCTCTGTTTCAAACATTTAAACTGGAATCATCGAGATAAGTAAATAAATGGTATGGAAGCAAACGATAGTTTACGACGGACGCTGTAACTTCTCAGTGAAACAATGCATGCAGCCTCCCATGTATGCTCGTAGGCAACCACAACCATGTGTCTTAAGGCAAAAGTAAAGTATAAGTCATCCATGTGACATAAGTGAACAGAAGCTGCAATGGAACAAACAACAATAGAACATGAAATCAAAATATTTGATATAACCTTGTTGTATACATGAAAATGTAATCAGAGGTGCAAACTGATGTGCTTATTATAGACACATTCTGTATATGAATTACCGGCTCATACTTGATAGCTACACTGGTTATTGTCACGGCTGCATATTCCAATGCAGTAAATAAATCTAGAATTCCGATTCTATTAAACACTAGCGAGACTCGTAAAAATCTCTATTTTTGCAATCAGCCACTAGAAAGAAAATTGAGCCAAAGTTCGTAATTTAGCCGCACTTAAAAATGGTTACAATTTTCTTCGTATTCTATTTGAGTCACTTAGATTTAAGGCAGGAAATTAGTAATAAACTTATGGCTTCTCTGTTGTATCATTTCTTACACGGCTCTTACGGATCGAAAACCTTCCACGATCACAGGAACCACGATCACCACGCCAAAATTTGGTAATATTATGAGAGTAATATCAAATCTAACACAACAATGCTGTCGCTTCCTTACTCGGCCAGGTGAGTCAACCACCTGTTCAATACATATTGAAGTCCCGACACCATTATAGTTTCTCCGGTGACGCCAGAAATCGCATTAGCATCAACCTTTTCGGGTTTACGCCTACTTAATACTCAAGATATCCCTATCGTGGAATATACATTTTTCGACATGCATGCCACTTGACCAAAGTTAAATATTTAATAGAGGCGATATCTAGTAAGAAATGCTTAAGTTTTGCTTGAGGAAAAATTTAGGTAATTGTTCATTAATGACCTTGTACTTTTTGACCCCGTGAAGCACAATGTCGTGCAAGCACTCGAATCCTTTGAGTCCACCTGTACCGAGGACGGTGAGAAAAACATTTGTTTCAAAACAACGTCTTTACACTCGCTAAGAAACCGTACATTAGCGCGTTGAAACAAAGGTGAAAATTCAAAAACCTTAGCGTGATACACAAATATTGAATTAAACCGACAAAAAACGGTATAATTAAGAACCGGCTGAATTAAATAATATCGACAGATTTAGTGTATTTGAATAGGTCCGTACCTTTAAAATAGTAACTTCGTGCAAATACGTAGCTAGGAGCACATATGAAAGCGTATTCTTATCCTTGCTGATAGTGTCAGATGTTGGATTATGATTAAAATGCATTCTAGTTATTTAGTAGCCGAAATGAGATTTTCGCAGGAGATTTACAAGAACTTGCATTCATATTTGAACTATAGACTCTACCACAATTTACAGGTCTTAGAGAATAATCGTAAGATTCTACATACATTTAGATCACTCTAAAATGAATGGATTACAACTGCAGCGGTACATGAATGAGTGCAAAATTTTACATGATGTACTAACCTCACAAATTGGAATAATCATCTTTGGGAGCATGTCAAGAGGGTGCCCTAAAACTTCGGCTTGTACATGCTGACTTACAACCCGAAAACGCTCGATAAAAGAGTAACAAAATACTACCCTTTTGAAAGATGTAGGATTCCAGATTTTTTCTATGTCGGCGAATAAACACAAAATGCGCATACGGCATCCGCAGTTATGAAGCAAGCAGTTTAGTATTTACAGCAGAAATAAGTGAGCCGATTGTCAAGTTTGAATGGCATAATATAATAATCACGGTTGATTCAACCGCAGCCAGCGAGCTGTCTTCTAAAAGTAAGGCGCTCTGTTATGTCCAAAACTGGTAATTCTTCGATAAGCTACTTTTCAGCTATATTGTCACGTCCGCTCAGTGGTCAGATTTGAAACATTTTTGGTGTGTTAGTCAAGGTCAGAGGAACACAAACAAGTGCTTTTGTTTGCTCTAGGATGGTTCTGTGGATGTGCCTTTGGGTATGACAATAGCAGTGTTCATATACGCCTTCTACTGAATTGAGCCCCTGTTGCTACGGAATCAATTCTATACCAACTAATTTTGAATAGCAACAAATAAGTAACCCGGTAGAGTTAAAACTGAAAAGGACATATAAGCAGTGCGTGTAGGCCATGGTCACCTATAGCAGCGGCCCTCACAGCGGCTCTCATATATATATATATATATAT